>CAAKHG010016251.1:0-12995 GCA_901007715.1 Dactylopterus volitans | reverse complement strand
TAGGGACCCCTCCCAGTGTAACCCAGTACAGTCCAACAGCGTCACAAACTACAGTCCCAATAACAATCATTCAAACATATCAACACCTCTCTCACACACATTCAATCACAATCCAACATAAAACTCCTCCTGAAACGAGAAATATTGTTACATTATATTCTATGGTGGACACGCAGTGGTCATAATGTTATGGCTTATTTGTATAAAAAGTACTTTTCAGTCCTTGTCATCTTGTTTTTGAACCACAAACATCCATCAAGCAGAAAAGCGCAATTATGAGATAATAAGAGCAATTTTTCACTTAATTTAGCCATTTAACCTCCCTACATTTCTTTACCAGCGATTAGATAACACAGATAGCGCATCTCCTCCCCTGCAGACTCCACATCACATATTACATATTCAGCCCCTCCACAGTTCAACAAGAGGACCACCCCACTTAGAACACACACAATATCTACTCAGCTACCAGCGGCTATGAGTCCAGAGTGGAACCGTCACCCGTCCTTCGCCTTGCTCCACTCTCCAGCTCGCTCGCATTTTACTGCTAAAACAGACTCAGCACAGAGCACCCCGCATAATTGCATTTGACAAATGAGCACACAAAGTTTCAAGTGCAGTTGTGTTTGTCCGGGAGACTCAAAAATACGGCGGTCGCATACAACTGCTGACTCTCTGATGCAAATCACATCGGAAAGAAAAAAAAAAAATCAATAACATGTCATTCAATTAAATTCCAAACGCCTAAAAGATGATGACAAATGTATCATATATGTGCAAAATTTGCCAGAAAAAAATTAGGTTATTCTTATAAATTTTGTTTTGTGGTGGTGCTGCCTTGATGATTTATTTTTCTAAAAAAAAAAAAAAGTTAAACCTTAAATTTTACCTTATTTTTTTGTGATAAGTGATACGTTTTGATAAATAGTGTAGTGGTGCTCGAGTCTGGTCCGTCTCCAGACCACACAGAATATCCTGAATAAGCAGGTGAGCACCCCCAGAGGGCCACCCTTGACCCACAGACCCCCAGACCTTCAGGTTTGGTGAAGGTTCCAGTTTCAGCTCCCTGTAGAGGACTGATGTTTGGAAGCCTGAAGTGATGCTGGATGCCACCAAAAACCTGAAGCTGGTCTTGACTGGCTAAAGATGCTCTCATCTCCACGAGTCATAAAAAAGTCATAATATCGCCAATAGCGTTTTTGAAAAAGTGCTTCAGGTCAGACTTTTCTGAACCTGGTTTGTATCATATGCACATGACAGATGTCCCACTCCGCCCGCGCTTTCCTGCATCCACACGGACCATCATTCTCAGGCAGAAGAAGAAGAAGAAGAAGAAGAAGAAGTCCACCAGGTGGCGCACGTTTGCTGGCAATATCGACAGCTCATTAAAACCACAGCTTGAACTCCCCGCGTTTATGGGCGTAAGATCGGGAGAGCTGATTGGCTGCTCCCTGACCGGACCAAGCGTTACACTTCAAAATCTCACACATATTGTGAAATTTATAACAGCTTCTGCACGCAGCTGCTATAAACCACCACAGTGAATCTGCACAAACCCTGAAGATACAAATATGCCAGTCGTGTGCAATATACCGCAAGGTTTGCATATCCTCTCAAGTGCAAGACTCAACTTGCAATATGTAAAATCAGTCAGTTTTGTGCAACATCATAATACCACAGCCTGCCTCACTCCTAATTCTTTATTTATGCATGTTTTATACTGCTATTTTTTAGACCATGTATTTTGCCTCTCATACTGTTATTTTTATACTTTCGTATTTATCTTGATGTAATTTGAGATGCCCTCTACTGAACGCTAAACATCATTTAACATATTTTTATACAATGACAATATTGTAATCTGAATCTGAATGTTCAGAGTGGTGAAATTACTCTTCAGTGGTGGTTTTACACAGGTGGAATCATTAGCGGATCCTCTTTTGTGGTTCGCGTGGGCAGCTGACATAAAGCTTAGATGCACAAGTTGGTCAAATATGAGCCGGTGGCGGTCTGTCGGGTGCTCGGGGGTCTTCCGGGCCTCGCGGCCGGGCTCCGTCTCCCGTGCGGCGCACAATACAAAACATAACATCAATGGTTATTCTTCGCAAAAAATGGCAGAAATGGCGTGGGTCATTTTCGAGCCGCCTATGGAAGCCCGCGGGCTCCAATCACTCGCGCATCTGGGGGGTTAAAACGGCCTGTGAAGCACGTGTGAGCGCGCTCAAAGCCACAGTGATGAGAGCTGTTTGCCGTATCGACTGGCCGCTTTGTTGCTGAGGCGCCATTGTGTCGACGCCGGAGTCAGACAAACAAAAAAAACACACACAGGAGAAGAAAGAAACAGCTTCGGCGCGCTGGTTTTGTTCTTTTGTGTGGGACGCGGGCGAGCGCCGACGACGGCCGCAGTCGCGGCTCGCTGTGCGTCCCTGAATAAAAGCTCGGCTTGGAAGTGGTCGCTTGCATGTTCGGAGTGGGGACAGAAATCGATACGCAGCACCGCCGCGTTCCGCGCGCCAGTGTGGCAATAAGCTGACGCCACACGTCCATCTTTTATCAAACGAATTGCAAAAGGAGCAAAGCATGCAAATATTTGCCTTTAGAGACATACGTGCATAGATAATAAATGGTATTATATGCTTTGGAAACACTCAGGATGTCACAGAATCTCAGCGCTTTCATAACTCAGGTAGCGCGATAATATATTGTGGCTTCTTTGATTATTACAATCCCCGCTTAGATTAAATGGGATGGCAAACATTATGAACAGATACTAAAAAGAGCCCATATTTCATGGCCAGACTATGGCAGGGCGTCAGGGCCACAAAAGATCTGAGATTTTGATTATAAAGTTGTGATTTTATGAGAAGGAATGAACAATATTATGAGGGTAAAGTTGTAAATTTGGGCTAAATCCTCCACATGAAGGGACTTCCATGATGATTGTCCAGCCGCGTTGAGCTGGATCTGCACCCATCGGGCTCCTCTCAGGTAACACTGGTCTCCATGTGCAGCGGCCGGGGAGCTGGCTGGGCAGGGACCGTGTGCAAAGTGCAAAACTGCAAAACTGCAAAACCAGTCAGCGGCTTCTCTCCTGTATGTTTTCGTAGCACCAAACTCAGAACGTCGCCGTGCTCCTGCTGGTCAAACGCTACACGGAGGAAAGCTTTTCAGTGACTTTTTATTTCCCATCACAATAAACTTCAATGACTGATGCTATAGAATAATCTTTGGAATAAATATATGACCAGTCGATTGAGCCTTAATATGCGTAGCGACATATGTGACACGACAACAGATAAAAGTGAAGCTATTGTATAACGCTGCATCTTTTTACGGTATTGCACTTTGTACCCGGCCCCTTCGCACCCACTCCGCTGCATTTTGGTGTTTCCGCTTTATTATCCAACCAGATGTGCCTGGAAACATGCATGATTTCTGCTTCGATGGCATCCTGCTTATGAGTGGATGATCGCAGCAGTTCGGATCTCTGAATAGGTACTTCTGAAATTGCAACGGTACTCTCATAATATGATGAGTTTTTTCTCATAATGTTTTATCCTTGTGATATTACAACTTAATTCTCAAACCATATTTTTTTTTATATTGCTCTGATACTCTGCTGAAATATATGTACATACTGTATAGTTAATTTGACAATGGTACATGATGGTTTTAGCACCATGTGCTGGGCTGCTCTTGTTCTCCGTGTTTACTGTGAAATTACAACCTTTGTGTCATAAAATTAAGATTTTATTCTTATATCACAACTTTCTTCACAAACTCTCAGATATTTTTTTTTCTTCAATACGGACCTGACGCTCAGTCACGGTTTGGCAGTGAAATACGGTGTCTTTCAAGTACATTTACATACTGTAGCAGTTCATTTGACGAAGGCTGATGAAGTCGATTCGAGCTCCACAGGCTGATCCATGTCCCCACTAAAATACACGAAAATACAGCCTCAAATTAAGACTTTGCTCATTTAAGATTTCAACTTTGTCGTCCAGAGCTTCTGTTTTCTTCTCCCTCAGCATTCAGCGCCTCACGTTGCTGCTTGATTAGCGGTGAATCATCGTGGCAGACGAGGCCGGGATCAGTGAGCGGCTGCTCCTTTCGCGGCCGTCCCTCCTCCCATCAGTAACGCGTGACATGGCGCGGCCCCTGCCTGACTGCGCAGCCCCTGCCTGACTGGGCGGCCCCTGCCTGACTGGGCGGCCCCTGCCTGACTGCGCGGCCCCTGCCTTACTGGGCGGGCCCTGCCTGACTGGGCGGCCCCTGCCTGACTGGGCGGGCCCACCGCGCCCCCTCCTTCCGCGCTCCGTCACCATGGAGCCGGGAGCGGGCGGCGTAACGGCACTGACGGCACACATGCAGCTCAACTAAGTGTTTTAGGTGTTCAGAGAATAATGGTTTCATACATCACCCGCTCCTCCTCCTCCCCCCCGCCTCCCCCATCCGTCTTTGGAAAGTGTGTCCATCCTGCACAACTGCTGACTCGCAACAGCCGTGCCCTTAAATCAGTGTCGCATCTACTCACACACACACGCACACACACACACGCGCACGCACACACGCAAACACACACACACGTGCACGCACACACACACACGCGCACAGCCTTACATGGATGAAAACAAGCATCTGATGCAAACATGCATATGCATGCCTGACTCCGCCCCCTCACACACACACAGACACACACACGCACGCAGAGAGACTCTGTTTCACAGAGTGTCGGAACTGTAATGAGGAGATTAGCTGTGAGGCGCCGAGCATCAGATCATCTGAACGGAGGATCACACCAGCAGCACAGCGACAGCCTGTCTGGCAGAGGCAGGAATCCATAATCAAAGAACATGGTGCAATAAGTCTCCCAAAGAGCCGCCAGCAGCTCCGATGGGAGCGACCTGCTGCACGTCCGGCTGCACGACCTGCTGCACGACCTGCTGCACGGCCTGCTGCACGGCCTGCTGCACGGCCTGCTGCACGGCCTGCTGCATGACCTGCACGGCCTGCTGCACGGCCTGCTGCACGGCCTGCTGCACGGCCTGCTGCACGACCTGCTGCACGACCTGCACGACCTGCTGCACGTCCGGCTGCACATGTGGCTGCACGTCCGGCTGCACGTCCTGCTGCACGTCCGGTTGCACGTCCGGCTGCGCGCGCGTGACTCCGAGTTTTGCTGCACTTTCATACACACAGTGCGACGCAAGCGCACGCCTAATCTGACCTGTAATCTGTAATCCGATCAGCACATGACTCTGAGGCTGACGGACTCGCCTCGGTGTTCGGGTGCATCTTGCTGAGGAAACAATCAGCCACAACATGATGGCCCCCGCGTGACATCACGGTGACAGCGTGACCAGCGGCCGCGCCCAACGCCAACTGTAAAACAGCACGTCGCAAATCTGCGCTTGGATTTCTGTCAGCTCTGGAAGACGTTGCCAACTGAAATTAAATTAATTCCAGATATAAAAACAAAGGTTAACTGCTGCCTGAAAGAAAAACGAGGCTGCACCCACTGACTCTTCATGTCTCTATGGCGGTCATATTTGACTGGTGGGCTATCGTCGCTGATGATGTCGTTTTTGGTGCAGTGTGTCATGTGGTTTTAGCACGTCTGCAGGTTGTCTAAAGGTGATGATTGTGTATTGCGTCCGTGCATTTCATTGTGCTGTGCCGAGCAGTTTTGGCTTGTCGACGATTGAAATTTGACGGTCGTTCATGAAAAAAGTTCCAACTTGGGACAAGAGTTGAAAAAAATAGCTACAAACTCTGCACAGCAGATCAGCTGCAGCAGAGTAGAATTCTATATCATTCCACCATCATACAAGTATAATACAACAGGCCTGCAATCAGTTTGATGTTGGATTGTGATTGAATGTGTGTGAGAGAGGTGTTGACATGTTTGAATGATTGTTATTGGGACTGTAGTTTGTGACGCTGTTGTTGGACTGTACTGGGTTACACTGGGAGGGGTCCCTAATATTCTGGTCATCCCGCTCGGTGACCACAATCTTGCATCATATTTCCTGGCACACATGCAGTGGTTTTAATCTTAATCGCTGTGTCTCATTGGTAGATTGTGTTCACGTAACAGAGGCTTTCTTTGAGAAGAACACGGGAGCATCTGCAGCAGATATTGATTCATCATATATCCTGTACATATCATCATTGATCTGACTCGGCCTGGCAGCCGCCTCCAAGTCCTCAGGTGCCCGTGAGCCTCAGCTGCCGCTGCCCAGGCTCAGCTGCACTTTCTCTTGCTGAAATTCACCTATGAAGCGAGTTATTCTTTCCCCATGAATTTTTCAGTGTGCACAGACCAGCTCGCAGTGGCTCCCAGTAAACTGGCTGCAGCCTCCTACCAGGTTGCAACTGGAATTAGAGTCCAGACACGTCTCTCTCTTTTTTTTCCTGTCATCCATAACCTTTCATTAACTTCTGATAATATGTAAAATGTGATCCTGATTCCACCAACAGTAGCTCAAAGTAGCGCTGGAACACAGAGCAGCGCGCCCGGCACTCTGGAGTTCACCGGCGGTGATAAATTACCGCCATAGATTTTTTTTTTTTTTTTTTTAATACTTTGTCTCAAAGCAATAATCTTTTGGAAAGAATATTCTTATTACCCAGCAGGCTGCATGTGGAATAGTGAGTTTGATTAAGCAACTGTCCTCGCAACAATGAGAATATTCATCAGAAATAATTTGGTGCTCTTCTCACCCAGCATTTATCTGCAGCTGCTCCGCGCACCACAACGTCTCTAAAAGCTCCTCAATTTGAAGCAAATGATAAAGAATCGCCGCCGGCCCTGATTGGCCGGACGCTCCCGCGCGCCGTACCCGGTCCTCCCCTCCTTTTAAAGTGATCCTCGCGTCACGGAAGCCTGCAGTGAGGACGCGCGTGGGAGCTGCCGCATGATTCCCTCCGTGTGTTTGCAGTCGCATCTGTTCGCGTTTGAGGCGACGTCCTCCCGCTCAGACCAGAAACACCGGCGCCATCGGTCGCTTCCGCCTCCAGGGACCCGCCCACCGTTAATCAGGGGGCGGGCTCAACCCGTTTCAACGCTCTCAACCGGTTGTGCTCGTACAGTAAATCATCATTCGTCATGGATAGATCACGGAAAATTTGATCCAGGCTGAGGGCAAATAATGAACGGCTTCCCTCAGCCACATTCAGCATCAAATAGGCGGATGCAGAGCGCCGTGGCTCCGCCCTCACCACTTACTAGAACAACGTTACGGGACTCGTATTTAAGATGTGTATTTGCCATTCTCATCCAAACAAATGGAACTTTGCATGCAAAGTTTGGATGCAACACAACCGAAACAAGCATGAATAAAACTCCACATTATGGATTTCAACCCCAATTTTCAACCCAGTTTTTATTCAAATAAAGGCATACTGTGAATTTAAAATGCCTGGCAAGCATTTTTTTTTTTCACATCAGAACTATCAAATCAACTAGAGAAGGAAATTTTATGTGCAATTCAAATACATTTGAAATCGAGGCCTAGAGAATATTTTTAAGTTCATATGCAAAAACCGGCAAATACACACTGATGCGTGGAGACGGCGGCGTGCTCCTCAGCAGAAATTCATGACAGAACCTTTTTCGTATGGTACTTTTTCCATCTCGCTGCAGGGAAATCGCCCCAGCTTTGGCTTTTGGCGGTGTTAGCTTGACGACAGCATTTAGCTTGATGACAGCGGTTAGCTTGATGACAGCAATTAGCTTGAAGCCGGCAGTTAGCTTGATGGCAGCGGAGGGGCGTGGGCTGCGACGCTGGCTTATTGTGGCTGAAGCAGAGGAGACGGCGGCGCTCGGCTGCGGCGGCTCCAATCAGCCTTGAACAGGTGAGAAAGGCGCCGCGTCATGCTAATGGAGCGTCTCCGTTGCCTTCCGCTGCCATGGCCTCATTTCACATTCCCTCAGCATTCATCTCCTCCCGGGCCATTCAAGCAGTCCTCCCTCTGCCGCCGCGGTGAATTCAAAGAGACTCGGCCTGCCCGCCGCTTTCTTAAGATCTCGGTGAAACGGCTCCGCGGCGGCTTCGAGGTGAATCGCGCCCGGCACCTTCAAAACCCTCCCGCCGTTCAGCCTTTATCAGCGGGCCGCTGCGCTCCGACCCGCAGCCCCGTCCGGCCCAAGCGGGGTTCAGTCGGGCCCGGGAGGGAGAAGTCTCATTGGACACAGAGGAGGCGTAAATCATCCCCGTGAAACCCGCTGAACTGTTTACGGCACCGCTCTGGCAGAGTGAATTTGGATGGTGGGATCACTTTAGAATACCTGGCAGCTGAGGGGCTTAAGGATTGTGGGAAAGACGCGTCGGCGCGATGATGCATTCATTGTCTGCGGAATGTTCCCTGGCTGCAGCTTCTGGAACGTGCGGATCTGCTGGCTCAGCGGGCCGAGCGAGGCGGCATCGGAACGGCGTCTGCTGTCCGGCTCCTGACGGGCCGCCGTGACATTCGGACCTCTGCGGCGGCGCTCACGTCGTCACCTGCAGCTGTTCATCAGGATAATATAGAAGCTGTTTTTGCGGAGGGGCGGAGCTTGTGCTAAGAAGAGGAGGAGGAGCCACTCCAGGTCGTCAATTAGTCGCTGAGGCCCTGATCCATCCGTTTACTGAGCATTAAGGCTGCGGCGTCACTATGAAACGAGCTAACAAACGTGTGTGTGTGTGTGTGTGTGTGTCGCATGCACAACTGTGACAAATGTGTTTTTATCTCAAACATCATATTTCCCCAAGTACAACCATCTGTTTAATGACCAACACAGACCTCATCTCCAGCAGTGGAATGGAATTAAATATGTTTGTTTGCTCCGCCCACCCTCCTCATGCCCCGCCCACTCATCAGAACGTATCTAAAGACTTAACCGTGAGGCTGAAGTTTTGCACCATGTTAGATATATAATATTTATCACTGCTGGAACTACGGACCAATATTCAACATCGGCTGTCAATATCTGATCCATTTTTCAATGATCGTTAGCCCAGACGCTAGTCGGCCATGTTTGTTCTCCTCTGGAGAGTGTGTGGAACAATCTCGCCCACTATCATGACCTCCACCAATGGGAAGCTGCAGGAAAACTAAAGGTGGACGTGGTCGACACGATCCTCTATCTCTATATCTATTCATCAGGAGGAGGTCTCACTCTGACTAATAATGAGCAGATTCACCATTTTTAAACTCTATTACCGGCTTTAATATTTTTGTGATTATTTTATTATTATTAACAATATAAAATCATTATTATTATTATTATTTTTATTATTATTATTATTATTATTATTATCAGAGGCAGCCTGAGTGGCTCGGAGCCGCTGTCAGTGGTAATGTGGTGTCGTTGTTCTCCATGGCTAATTTCATAATTGTATGTGAAATGTAGTATGAGGGCTACTTAGTTGAAATTTTGTCGGGCGCCATGAAGTCATTTTTATACACCCGAGCCAGGAACCATATCAAACTGAAGAACACATTTCCTGCAGAAAATGCACAAATGCTAAAAAATTACTGAACTAATGCCGGAAATGTCCTTAAAGAACTGTGATGATGTCACACAGTCGTGACACCAGCACATATATACCAGTATGATGTCACCCTGAGCACATGTGCCCCTGTCAACAGGAACTGAACGTAATTGAGCTGATGAATGTGCCAAGTTTCATGTGCCATCGAGCTCCTTTAGAAACTCAAAAATGTCGTCCTTTCACATGATGACAATAATAACAACTGAAACATTTCCAATAGGTTCCTTGCAGCCATCAAATGGCTTTGATGCTTGGGCCCTAATAGTAATAATAAACAGAATCCCTATATTCCCATATTAGACAGGTCTGAGCCAGGGAAAAACTGCCCTTTTTTCCTGTCAAGGTTTTCTCAACCGATTCAGGTACTTTGGACCATACTAACCAAAATAAGATTCTGCGCCTTCTTCAAATTTGTCGAGAGTCCAAGATGGCCACCAAAAATCCAAGATAGCCACCAGGATACCAAAAATTGGTCCTCTGTGGGCGGAAATTCTCCAAAGATCTGCTTTTTTGGCGTAATTTGGTGATTTGTGGTGAGAGAAATAAGATTCTGTGGCTTACAAGTCATTACCCGTCATGTCTATTCATAGGTTTTCATGGTCAAGGAATCCATTTTTGCAGGTATTTTGCAAATCTGACCATTTGGTCAATCAGAAAATCCAAAATGGCCACCAAAGGTGGCGCCCCACTGTGGAAAAATGGTCTTGGACTTAGTCTAAAGCTGATGTGCCAATGTTTTGTGATCAAGGGACAAAATTCGGTGAATTAAATGATAATAATAATACATTTTTGTTACATGGTGCTTTTCAGGTCACCCAAGGTCACCTTACAAAAATAAATCAATAAAAAATAAAATAAAATAAAAATGTTTTTTAAAAAAATAACGGCCAAATGGCGGCCATCTTGGATTCTGGACAAATTTCAAGAAGGCGCAAAATTTCATTTTGATTAGTATGCTCCGAAGGACCAGAATCTGTTGAGAAAACCTTGGGGCAGTTTTTCCCTGGCTCAGACGTGTCTACATATGCTTCCATTCATACATTCTCATTTATTGGTCCCTTGTATTTTTGTGGTTTTCATGTCTGTTGATCTGATGATCGTATTTATGCTCACTGTTTCATGTGGGGGCTACAGATGAAATTTAGCGCCCCTTCTAAATCCGGCGTATTTACACGTCACCGTGCACGTGCTGTTCATTAATATGCACTGCCTCGTCAAAGTAAACCAATAAACATCAAACATTTCATGGGTGTTGTGATGACATAACAAGGTCACGTTCTCCTCCCTTTCTTTCAAACGCCGCTGGAATACGTTCCTCTCCCGCTCCGGTGCGGATCTGCTTTATTCAACACAGCTGAAGCTTCGCTTAGGCGGCGCCCAAAAGCTGCTAAGTGTGTCATTTTTCATGCTCTCGACGCGGTTCTCCGAGAGGCCCCACAAAGACCAGCTGGGAATTGAGGAGACTTTTTTTTTCCTGCACAGCGAAACCCACAGGAGCAGTTCGGTCTTGGTGCGAACGTCCACAGTTGAGCTTTCTCTCTCAGACGTTTCCATCGGCACTTTCTGCTGCTCTCACATATAATTATGAGATTGAAATTACAGTTTAAGTGAAGCAGACATGTTAACCTCTGCAGCTGATATCTTCTCTTAAGGTGACCACGACACGAGAAGAGTTTCTCTAGTTTTCGAGGGCACCGAGGGCGAAGATGTGCATTAAGCCCCTCCTGCACTAAAAACTTTAAAACGAGTGCAGATTTCATGTTAATAAATCATACGGTGACTTTCATGTTACCGTCTCAGCAACCAGCTCTGAATCCTTGAAGAAATTGGTGGTCTGATTGGTGGTTGTACAGCCAGTGTTAATGTTTTAAAACCTTTTTGTTCATAGATGTTATCAGGAGGAACATGTCAGTAAAGCGGAATTAATGAAAAAAAAAAAATGTTCACACGCTCGCCAGCAAACAGCCGCTCTCGGAATCTCGGATTGTATTTTGTGCGGATTTCTTTTCTGGGTCTTATCTGAGAGCCATTGATCTGAAATGTTCCTCATTACATCAAAAGAAAAGAAGGCCTCATAATGTCAAAGAAGATATAAATAGATGGTCTTTGGAGGGAGAGAGATTGAGCGAAAGATGAGAGGTGAGGAAAAGTGGGGGGGGGGTTGAAAGTATCCAGAAGATAGAAAACGATAGAAAAGATCTTTCATTCAGCTGGCCGTCTGGCAAGATAAAAAAAAAAAAAATAATAATCCTGCCTCTGAAGCCACTGAAAGAGTCACAAAGGCTTCCTGGGGGGACAGCGGCGCCACGGCGCTCACCGGCCCCTCACCGGCCCCTCACCGGCCCCTCACCGGCCCCTCACCAGCCCCTCACCGGCCCCTCACCAGCCCCTCGCCAGCTCCTCACCAGCCACAATCCAATCCGCCTTTGTCTGCTGCTGGCGGCCCAATCCCGGCACTGCCCGCCGGCGCTGCTCCTCATTAAAGCAGCGGCGGGGACAGCGACGGGGCACCACACTGGAAACGCGGCGCGGCGTGGCGCACAAACAGGCCCCGCCCACTGATCGACCAAAAATACACGCCGCACAAACAGACTCTGCCCATTTAACCACTCTCACACATATGATGGCTGGATGGATAGATAGATAGATAGATAGATAGATAGATAGATAGATAGATAGATAGATAGATAGATAGATAGATAGATAGATAGATAGATAGATAGATAGATAGATAGATAGATAGATAGAGGGGTAGATGGACAGATGGACGGATGGATGATGGATGGGTGGATGGATGGATAAATGAATGGATGGGTGGATAAATAGAGTGGTAGATGGACGGATAGATGAATGAATGGATATGGATAAACGGATATATGGATGATAGATAGATAGAGGGGGTAGATGGACGGACGGATGGATGGATGATGGATGAACAGATGGATGGATAGATGAATGGATGGGTGGATAGATAGATAGATAGAGTGGTAGATGGATGAATGGATGGATGGACGATGGAGGAACAGATGGATGGATGGATAGATAGAGTGGTAGATGATAGACAGATGAATAGATGATATATGAATAGATGAATAGATAGAAGGATGGATGGATGGACGATGGAGGAACAGATGGATGGATGGACGGATGGATGGATGGATGGATGGAAGGATAGATAGATAGAGTGGTAGATGATGGACAGATGAATAGATGATATATGAATAGATGAATAGATAGAAGGATGGATGGATGGACGATGGAGGAACAGATGGATGGATGGACGGATGGATGGATGGATGGATGGATGGATGGATGGATGGATGGAAGGATAGATAGATAGAGTGGTAGATGATGGACAGATGAATAGATGGATGGATAGATAGATTAATAGATGGATGGATGGATGGATGGATGGATGGATGGATGAACGGATGCGGCGAGCTCAGTTTTCTTCTT
>CAAKHG010016247.1:13587-27499 GCA_901007715.1 Dactylopterus volitans | reverse complement strand
CACACACAGTCCTGGTTTCTCGCCAACTTTGGGTAAAAAAACTTTTTGGAGTTAAACGAAGCCGACACGAAAGCCGCCGCTGCTGTCGGGCATTTTTCCCCTTGGTCATCTGTGCTTTTCTTTAATTTATTTATTTAATTTTTTTTTTTCTGGGCGACATTGACAGGGCAACTCTCCATGGAAGATGTCCCAACCATGGTTCTGTGCAAGCCAAAACTGCTCCCACTCAAGTCAGTCACACTGGAGAAACTGGAGAAGATGCAGATGGAGGCTCAGGAGGCCATCAAACAGCAAGAGCTCGCGATGAAGGACCACTCGCAGTAGGAGTCCAGTGGAGGATTTGCAATGGCAGATAAATTCCTTTCGCTGGACACAAAGCCGACATCTTTAGGTACTGCTAGATTAAGTATTTCCGTGGAAAGTTGAATGCAATATCAAGAAGTTATGTTTGCCCTCATTGAGCGGACAACTTTGAAAGTTGACATTATGTCATTGTGTTCCAGTTTCACCAGCATGGTTTGTGGCCAAGACCTGAATGCATCTTCAGCCGCCTTGTTTTGTTTCATCGGTAACTTGGCATTAAAACGCACACAAACGCACACGCCCACACACCAATGTTAGTCAGTCCACAGCTTCCTCGTGGCACGAATGTAGGGCAGCAAAGGCAGCTTGGCAGAGCAAGATGTTTATTTGCAACATGTATGTGTTAATGTGCATTAATATTGTAACATTTACAATGACAACTTTGTATTATTTATTGTTGATTCAATGAACAGACAAGAGAGCAATACATGGTGTGTTTCATACACCACTATTCCCGAAATAGAAAAATAAACACTTTGAACATCATTGGAGAAGTTATCCTGACTGCCTCTTGTTTTTGCACTGGACTCCCATCTTTTTACCTTCAATAATGACATCTTTGTTTGATTTAAAGGGTAAAAAGAAAAGGAAAAAAAAAACAAAACAAGATAAGCATAGCATGGAAAACAGCAGCTAGTTAGCGAATCAGTGTTGCATTCAACAGATGTGCTCCCCTTTATTTTTGTAGACCCTTTCATAAAGCTCTTGATGCATCGCTCATCTCTGCACAAACACTGCTTTCTAGAAAACGAGGAGTGGCAGTGGAACCAGGAACGTACTATACAAAACGTGGAATGACTGACACTGTGGCACTTTAAGGGTTAGCTTATGCAAATGTCTATTTTGAAATACTTGGGAGAGAGTGACTTCGGTTTCAATTCAAAGTGCTTTTTTTTTTTTTTTTAAACCCCACCTCGATTTCAGAAATGTATTTCTTAACTGTCAGAAAGGGGGGAGGGGGAGCATGTACCCAAATACTCTTGAAAAATATGCAGCATTATAAAAAAGTAGCTTTATCCTCTTCTTGGGAAATCTGGCACGTATAAAGGGGGGGTTCCTCCTTAGCTTTCAAGTTTGACGACACCGCCGTCTCCCTCACTGACAAATCTTTTCCGGCCCCTGAGAAGAACAAAATCAACGACATATTGAAGGAAAATAACTCGTTTACCTGCGGATACCGACGTGAGGAAAAACCAGTGGCGTGCACTCACCGACAGGGACAAAGATCTCTTATCTTTACGTCAATGATTCCCACACTGAAGCTCTTATCAACAAATTGCTCCAGGATGAAATATGCACGGGGGACATCGATGTTGATTTCAGCAATGTCCATATAAATTCTTTCATAGCCCTGTAGAAAAACAACAAAACACTTTATAAACCATGATGCTCTGATGCTTGCCAAAAAAGCGAGCTGCTTCTCGGTGAAGTAGGTGCAGTGTGTAACTCCAAACACCAGGTGGCATTTTACCCTTCTCATTTGGTCCACAGTGATGATGGAGGAGGCATAGAGCAACTTGAGTAGCTGCAGAACCATTTTGAACGTTTTCTCCCCTTTGGACTCCAACACCAATACTATGGCCTGACAGGACAAGAGCAGAAATGTTCACAGCCTTTGTGAAGTGCTCAAAGAATCTAAGTAACGACCACTGGGAATAGGGTGTTTGTAATCCTTAATGGAGATTAAAATTTTAATAATAACCCGCCCTTCAAATCAAGATATGTTTTACACGATGTAGTTGACTTTGAGCACACAGCCTTGCTCATTTGGAGGGGAAAAAAAGTATCTGCTAGAGGAGTGCTCTTGTCAGCATGCCCACTTTTTTATTCTTTTTAAGACCAGTTTTGATGCTGCAGACTTAATTGCATAATTAAAGGTTTTACCTCATAGACAAACTCGTGGTGGAAGTGTGGGACCTCCAAGTCTTTCAGGCATCTCTCAGCCTCCTTGCCGTCTCCAGATAGGATGTATTCCTTTAGCAGCAGGTTCATCTGAGGGGACAGGTGAGGAAAAATTAAACTTAAGAGTTATGACAAGTACAAGTCAAAGAGGATATTGTCATGACACCCTCCACCACTTCCGCCCCCTTTGAATATAGCGGGTGTGACCGGTGCATGAGCACAATCTGACAAAACAACCGGGGACCCTTCCATGAAGGAGGGTCCCACTCAAACGACTGCTTAAGTTTTGTTTGATAAATCTGCACAGCTCGTTGACCATATGCTACATTTATTCTCCAAACTACTACCGTGTTGTTATTGAATCCTTCAGCATGGTGCGTTTGAAACAGGAGGTCATAGCTAAACTTTATAGATTAAAAAAAAAAGAGAAAGAACTGAAACTCATACGGCACCACCGCAGGTCTTCTTCCTGTATGACTTTACCTCTTTGATGAGCTGTGTGACAGGCCTCTGGCCCCCGCCTGTTCCCCACTGATTGTCTATGCGAAGCCCGCCCAGACTCATCTTCAACAGCACCGCCGCTCGGTCAAGTGCCGCCCTACGACATTAAAATAAGATTTCAAAAATATGTACGCGCACGCACCCTTAAAACTTCCGCTCCTTTAGCGCTCACGATTGCATATCTTTGTTTTACAGGCGATCGCTCCTTTTATGAAACTTCATGATAATGACAGCTGCTTATGGAACAAAGCTTCTGCGTGATGTTACTGACCGAAAATAACCTCTCGCTTTAGCATTTACTACCATGACACTGGTGAAACCATGACAACAGAATGCTAGAATTAGTATTTTGGTTAACATTCATTTCTGTCCATAATTTAATGCAGTGAATGAATGAATGTCATCACTTGATCATATCATCCTCCCATCGTTGTAATTGTGGTTGTACCTAAAAAGTCATAATCATAATTATGAATGCAAGAAATATTTGTGCCAAATCACAAGAAATTCTCAAGAAAGAAAGTTGGACACAAAATCATTTGACACATTTTTTTGGAAATAATAATATAGTGAGTTTTTAATCCTAAAAACCTGTTTTTAGTGACCGTGACCTTTGATCACCAAGCAAAATTCGGCCTTGTATTGACATTTGTTCCAGATTTCAAAGAAATACTCTCCAAAGATCCGATAAATGTTTTAGAGGACCTTTAAGACACAACTGTCATGTCACATCATTTTACCCTTTTAGACATTTGTATGGTACTTTATCAATGTATAACACTAACAGTTGTGGCCGCAGTGCGTTTTGTGAGGTCCTGTGACCTTTTGACCTTGAGTATGAGTCGACCTTTGTGCCACATGTGAAGACCCTCCCAGCAGGCTCTCCTGAGATCTGCTGCACTAACAGCACAGGGACGGACTTTCAAGCCACACTGACCTTGACCTTTGACCACCACAATCTAATCAGTTCGTCCTTGAGTTTGAGTTAACATGGGTGCCAAATTTGAAGACTTTCCCTCCCGGCGTTCCTGCGATATCCTGTTCACAAGAATGGGATGTACGTACAGATGGACTTAGACACACAGGCATGGAAAGATGGACAACCCAGAAACATAACGTCTCTGGCCTCTGCCATCGTCCGCATGGAGGCATGAGGACAAGGACACCAGCATGGCGCGGCAGTGCCAACAACCGCATACCTTGTGTATTCACAGTCGACTCTCCCTTTGTAGCCCTCGATGTAGGTCTTGGATAATATTTGGTCACTAACGGCACGTGCAATGAATTGGCCCACCAACTGGAAGACAAACACACAAAAAGGAGGATTTGTCAGTGGAAAATCTTTGGTATATAGTTGTGGCTGGCAGTCGTGGGGAACCACTCCTCCAAAAAGGTCACCGACCACCATGACTCTCATCTATGACTGCATGCTTTTGCTTTGGTGGGTTAACGGCCGCAATGTGTCGCCACATCAGCGATGGGGAAGGCAGGTGAGGTCTGTGGAGATGCATCCAATCCACTGCGCAGGGAGGTCCAGACACCACAAGATCAGACCCAATCAGGCTGAAAAATTATGTTGCCATGGCGATAGCCCAACTGAGCGTGAGGAGGCAGCCATGTGGAGTTTTAGAGGAAGATGTGGACTACAGGATTTGGAATAACAAGGGCACAGAAGGAATGTGCAATATACTTTTACATTAACTAGACTTGCTGAAATATAGTTAGCTTGTTCTAATTATTTATTTATTTTTAATCTGTTGCACTTCGATGACATTATGACGCTGCTACAGATGATCGATTGTCGTTTATCTGTTATCCTTAAAAAGTGTTTGTGTCAAAAATTAAAATAAGGACGTTAAAGTTTTTCAAAGTCTGTCTTTATTCTTTGTGTTTTATTTTGTAGTAATGAAAACGCTTTGGTGAAATTTATCATGAAATTTAGAAGAGTAGAAGTTTACAGAAATATAAACCTAAAAAAAAGGAAAAAAAAATATATATATATATGTATAGATAGATAGATAGCTCTAGATCTATCTATATATATCTACATAGATATATATAGATACACACACACACACACTTTTTTCTTTCGTCTACTTGTCATTCGTTGTTCTGTCCAAAGTAACGAGATGCTGCCATGACAGCCCTCCTCTCCACTGTTAAGTTCTTTGCGACGCTCACACTTGTGAAAACCCATAATTACAAAGTTCTGTCAGTTTGAAGAATTGGTAGGCTGCTGAATAAACACTGACATAACACATGACTGACAGTGGCCCTAGGAGCGCGCGCGCGTGTGTGTATGTTTGTTTACAGTGGTGTGAGCATGTGATTTTGGGAAACAAAAAACGCTGACTTTGCTATTCTGGCCTCCACAAAGCATGCGCTCAGCACCGACCATTGTTGCTGTGCAGACAAGAGGCAGCTCTGTCTCGTCCTGCAGCCGCTTAACAGGCATGCACACGAGTAAGAAAAAAAAGCGTGTGTGTGTGTGTGTGTGTGTGAGTGAGTGAGTGAGGGAGAGAAAGAGGAGGGGGGTAGCGGGTCAGAGTCATAATGCCCCTTTAAACTGGCTGAGATCTGTGAGAAAAAGGCAGTGAGACCAAATGAGACAGTGAGGGGAGGAGGTGTACGTGTGTGTGTGTGTGTGTGTGTATGGCGGGGGGGACATGTGGGGAGTGGGCAACCAATGACCCTTTGAGAGTCCTACGCTGAGTTTGCACTTTGCAAGCACAGACAGACAATGGCCTGGGATCTCATGTCTGTGCCAACTCAAAAGAGAAGGGCTCAAACGCACACATACCAAACACCAGCCCTCACACAGCAACACACTGAAACCGCCGCGTTGTTCCCCTGCACTCCACCACTTCCCTTGTTTTTTTTTCTTCTCTTTAATACAAAAGCATAAACTCACACACACAGTGCAACCACTAAAAAAACACGTTCAGCTGACAAGTTGTTTGGCTTCGCAGTGACGGTGTGTCAAACCAGGGCAAAGGCTCTGCAAGGTTGCGTCATTGAAATATTCCAGGTAGCAACAAAAAGTAACATAGAGTACTATGTTTTGTTATTTGTTGATGAATTTATGCAATTAAAAGCGATGAAATGTTTGCAAATAATATAGATTCTTTTTTTTTCATTTCCAGAGAGACTCGGGTTAAATCTTTTCAGTAGAAACAAACAAAAAAAAAAAAAATCCCCACCCAGTGCCCACTCATTTGCATGTCAGCGTCAAGAACAAGATGGTTTCACTTCACTCAAAATCAAATGTCAGGTGCATTCCAACATCTCCTCTAACAAACACTTAAGTTGCATCACAGTTAATGATTCTCATTTGGATTTTTAAATAAAAAACAAAAAAAAACAAAACAACTCTGAATTCACTGCACTATGAAATGCTATTGCACGATTTTAATATCCGAGCAACGGAGCGACATACAGACGCAGCTGTATCATCGCCCCTGTTCCAGATCCTTTGGGAGACTCACCTGTGGGGCCCCGGGTGTGTCCAGGACCAAATCCGGGAGCTCTCTGAGAAGTTTGTCGAAGGACTTTTCCATGTCACTGCGGAACAAAACCGGCCCACAGAGATCAGCCAGCAGCCTGGAAGTGAGCTCCCGGTGGCTGGCTTTGGCCTCCAGGGCCAGCGACACAGCCAGTGAGGGCACCTCGCACCGCATGGGCCCCAGGTTCAGCTCTGCAAGCAGCTCCTGGGTGAGCAGAGATGCCAACCTGATATGAGCCCGTAATTTTTTTGTTGTTGCTGTGGTTTATTCGTGAGTCGCTCCACAGGCAGTATCACGGCCCTGCGGCACTTACCGCAACTTCATTTGTGTCTCCGTGTTCAAAGTACTCCTGCACGATGGGGGTGACCGTTTTCTCAAAGTCCCTCTCATCCAGCGGAGGGACCACAGTCTCATACACACAGTTTTCCTGTCGAAAACACAATCACAAAGCGGGGCAGGTGTTCAGAAGGGGAATGAAAGAGGACATCAACGTGTGCTCATACTGACATTTGTTGCACAAAAAGTGTTTATTTCACACAGGCAAACTAAATATTGAAAAGACAACACACTCTGCTGCAGTTCAGTGATTTAGAAAACATCAGCAAAAACACCACAGTGCCGGCGCAGAGCTGCTCTTTAGACAGCCGGTTTCGTCGTGTTCCGCAAGCGATCGCGCCATTTCAAAACACGCCGCGCATCATGTACGCCCCCCCACCACTCGTGCAGTCGCTACCTGAGCTTCGTCATAGTTGGGGTCTTTCTCATCTACTTGCTCCGGTTCATAAACTTCACCAGATCGGCCCCACACACCTTTGCCTCCGGCCCCGCCTGCAGACAAGAAGACACACACACACAATGGTAAACATATCCGGCGACAACAGACCGCGCAGGTGGTGCCATTTTTAGAAGACGTAGTGGCCCACATGTCTTGGTTACCTGAAATGTAAGCTGCTCTTGTGAAAACAACTAACAGATTATAGCTCATGGTTGCTATGGAAACAAAGATTCAAGTAGCAGAGTTTGTATTAGGGTCTCTGAGCACAATAGCCCTGAATTGCGACCCTTGAAAACACTCCCAAAAGCCTTTTCAATGAGGGCATACGAAAGCAGTGAGGGCTACGCAGCGTGTCGCCAAAATGCTGAGGCAAGTAAACAGGTGATGCTGGTCCGTCAGCAGGCGGCCATCTTAAATCTCATTAGCAGTTCTATAATAACTCATCAGATGAAAAAGCTTTCAGTTGATTTCCTTCTTAAGAGCCACTTTGGCTCAAACAGCCTCTCAAGTGCGGGATGAGCAGGAGACAAATCCCAAAACGAACCTTCAGGATTTGTGGCCTGACTGCCGCCGTGCTGTGAAAGGGGTCAGCACACCCCCACAATTACTCCAAGCTTTTGCAATTACACTTTTCACAGTTAGCCTACTGGCGTCAAGTGCCTCTGATTGGTCTTTGCGAGCTCATGCTCTTGTGATATCAAGAAGAAAAGCATCAGGGGCATTTGGTATGAAGCTCAACGCTCCTTGAGTTTTTCTGCCAATGTGCCAATTTCAAAAAGTTTCACTTTGACTTTTGAACTTATGTCACACATCACGGGGACCCGTCCAGTGGCTGTCTGGATATTTCAGTTTGCACCAGAGTAGTGACGTGACCGTGGGGCTGACATCGCCCGCCTAAGAACCTCATGGTGTTGTGTTGCTAAAATACCCTATTCAAAGTCCAAGCTATCAATTTAACTTCAGAGAGATCTTGTACAACTGCCAAAGTCCATTCTAAAGTTGTTAAAACACAACTCTTCTTTTTATTCTGATGTGCGGAATCTGCACCAATTCCAATGCTTGGTTTTAAGCCCAAGGCCCAAACATTGCTGCGATGTAATCCCTCCATTTGAGGAGGTGACGCCTTTGTGCATGTTACACAAACAAACATCTGCTGGGTCTGATGTCCACGCCGACAGATTGCCGGCAGTTTAAGAAGGCCTATGCGAAAGCGGCTTGTGTGTCCAGCTTTAAAATCTCCATTACTCCTGCCCAGCATGTGGCATATGACGTCCCACTAAATTTAGCGCAGCCTGCATATGTTGTGTAAACACGTCCCACTTCATGCAACTGTATCTGTGGAATCGAGGTGGCGAGATTCGCTGCGCTTGCCTTTCAAAACCACGTCACGCTAACTTTTAACTCAGGAGAGCTTGTGCGGCATCTTGAATGACCGCGCTCCACTGGCACGGCGGTTCTGTTACGTAACCAAACGTTGCCAAGTTGATCCAGTTCCACTGCCCACAGACAGAGGAACCCGTTTGAATTGCACTGCAGTCTGCATTACACGAATGCGGCGGTCTTACGTCACTCAGCGGACTCACACGCGCGCGCACACACACACACACACACACACAAACAATGAGGGACAGCTGAACTATAAAAAGATGTTGATATGAGCTAAATTCTGATCTTTTTATACATTTGTGATGTGTTGGCATTATTCTTAAAAGACTGCAAGGAGAATGAGTGCAAGAAGAAAGCAGGCCAGGGGAATTTGTCTTTTGACTTGCATGAGCTGAATCGATAACGCCGTAAGATTACGCACAATCAGTAATTATCTACAGATATCAGCGTGCCCTGACACCAAAGGTTGCCTCACTTCAGTGACGCAAAGATTTAACACGACAAATCAAGAACAACACGTCAGATTCAAAACACAGGCAAACAAATGCCCCATAAAGGCAACTGGAATTTTTATGTCCTTCATTACAATAGCTGTAAACACCCTAAAAAGACTGGGTGGGTGACTTCCCATGCACCCATAGACCATATAGGAAAGCAGGTTCTGGTCCCCACATATGCTGCCCATCAACTTGCCATTTGTTTGCATGCAAACTGGTTAACGGCGCCTACATGAAAACAACAAGGTGACAACAACTCCACAATAAAGGGGGGGCCTCCCTTTGAAGCAGTGGGCGCTGAAACACCCGCGGCCTTTTGATAAAGCTTTGCTCACCAAACTTACCCTTGAAAATGAGACAAACTAACATTTTGCGTCCCTGGTATCACAGCCACGTTATCACTAACCAGACCCGACATATTAACTTAGCAAAATGTTTAATCGTCTTACCTTTCTTTGGCAGACCCCTGCCCTTGCCCAGTCGCGACTTTCTGTCCAGCAGCTTGCTCTTGGGGCTGGTGGGGGCTACTACCGTTCCCCTGACCACGTCCCCATTATCGCTGAGGGAGTCCCCCCTGCCGGAGTCCCGGGAGGAGTTCTTCCTCAGCCTCCGCTTGGCCTTCGCCTTGAGACGGGCCTCGTGAATGCTGTTGCTGGACGAGGACAGCCAGTTGCCGTTGATCTCATTGTTGATGTTCTTGTTGATGACCGGTCCGCCGTTGTCTTCGTCTGCAGACACGAAGTAGTCACTCAGATCCTCAGCCTCTGTTGGTTTGCAAGCGAAAGGGAAGTGTGACTCACTGAAGGCGACCCGGCGAACCCCTCACGTTAGCAAACTCGGCTCATGTCACTTCTCAAAACTTACTATTACACAAAGGCTGCTCACCAACGTTAATTACTTTAATAACCTTTTATACTCATACTCTGTCTGCTTTTACTATGTACCATCTTTTATTGTTGGATGTTTAAACATTTGTTTATGGTTCACCTGACTCCATTTCATCTTGTTCCGTGAAGTAGATCAGGTCTTGTGTTTTTATTTTATTAAAATTTCACTCTGGCCGTATATCATATACTCATATATTGTTCAGGAAAGCACTTAGTAATTTAAGCACTTTGTTTTGAAAGGTGCTGCACAAATAGTTATTATTATGAACCAACAGTGAACAAGTAACATGATTTTTGTTGTTGCTTCGATCAACATTTTGAATCAGATTCCATCTCAATTTGAATTCATTGTTTATATTCTTTCCGCCTAGAATACATAGCAGGACAAGAGCTGATACCTACACTGATCAAACATAACAGAAATGTGACAGTCCTGCAAAAAATCTTCCCTTTAAGAGGAGTTTTATGTTACTATTATTTTGTTACCCTAATGCATATGAGTGGGATGACCAAAATAATAAGAGACACCTCAAGATACAACCCAGCACAGATCCAATAGCATCACAATTTACAGTCCCAATAACAATCATTCATTTATTGCAGGGCTGTTGCATTATATTCTATGGGAAACATGAATTGGCATATATCATTTACTGTTTTATATTGCCATTTATTCTATATATCAAAACTGTCCGCTGCGTGCTGAGTTTCCAAATGCAGACATCCTTTAAATGTAGCACGAGTGATGTCAACACCAAATTCAACCTCACCGCTACCTGAAGCTGCAGGCAGAGCAAGAAAAACAGCCACTTCCACGTAAATGAAAAAAGAAAAAATGAAAATAAAAAAAAAGCCCCAGTGGGCCGCGTCAGTCACAGCTGATGGTGCGTTCAAATCCCTGCCTGCCTCGCACTTACCGACGGGGTTCGAGTTGAGCCAGGCCTCGCAATCAGCTGCCATGTTTAACAACAGAGAAAAAGATTTAAAACGGGGAGTTGGAGGGTACCTGCAACGCAGAAGAACAAGACGTTTATATGTAGACACTATTAAAATAATAATGTCACAAAAAAAAAACACCCAAGTCCAGTGAAGCTGCGAAAGCAACAGTCTCCCCTCCCCCCGTCCATTCAAAGTCGCACTGTTGACAAACAATGGCTAGCGCTGAGCTAGCTTGAATACGCACGCAAGAGGGAAAAAAAAAATATCTGCGTCAAAACATGCACGCTGTGCGAGTGCAACTACGCGACGACCAAAAGTGCGACGTCGAGACCAAATCGGCAGTTATTCGGTTCGATATCACCGACTCGCTATTTACGGGCTCAGCAAACGTCATTACAGAAGTCGCAATTTCGCTTCTCGGTGCGCAACATTGTATCCTCGTCGAGGACAACATTCGAAATCGCTAGCGGCGCGGTAAAAGCACACGCGCGATTTTAATTTCGCATTAGCGCGTCCCTTTGCTAAATAACTCACAATGAATCACTGTCCGTCTGTTGTGGCCAGGCTCCAAAAACTCTTGACATGGACGTTGTTGTTTGTTTTTTTTATCTACCCAGCAACTCTGGCACGTAGGCCAGTGTTTTTCTTATCTGATTGGCTGATTGGTGTGGGGTTTTTAAAACACCGGGCCAATGAGAATGCAACATGCGATTTTCTTCTCGCATGTTCCACTGGGGGGGGGGGGTTTTATCAAGTGCTGCCCCCTATCTTTGCCGTGCAGTAAAGCATCGCTTATTTAAAGTTCTACATGTCATGTACACACCATAGCGAAGCAGTATTTGCGCAGTGAAGATGATACCAGCATCTGTTACTGGCGTGAAAATAAGTTTTGCTGGGCCTTTTATGATGATGCCATAAAAGGTTGCTTTGTTGCTTTGACGCGTTTGATGATGGTCGTAAACTGTTACTTTGATGTATATATGTCGAGACCTCTGTCTCTGTGTGTGTGTGTGTGACTGCTTCACTTGCTTCATGTAATGTATGTAATTTAATGTATCTGTTGACCTGTTGTAATTGAGCTAAACTGTCCGTTTCCAAAATTGCAAAGAATAAAGCAAAAGTTATTTTAACCTTCTTTTCTCTCTTTCAGTCAGTTATAACTGCAGAATAACCAGAATTCTTTTACTTCTGCTCACTTAGTGACATTGTGTGAACCTGCTGCGTGAGAAGGCTAAATGCATGTGAATGTTTGATCACTTTCTCCGGACTAACAAAAATATAATATGGTTCCACAGTTCTGCGAGCTGACACGTTCTGCATGACTCTCCTGTGCGTTTTTTTGCCTGGACACTTGGGGGAGCTCTTTAACAGCAGTCCTACTCATGGTCCCTTCATGAGCAGTCATTGGAAAAAAAAGAAATGGTTTGGTGTGTGTAGCCTGTGTGTGTGGATATCGTCATTATATGTGGTATTAAATAACTTATCTGTTGTAACACAAAATAAACGATGGGACTTCAAACGATGCTTGGTTGAGGGGCGGGGAAAAAAAGTAAAACACATGCTGGGACAAATTCCAGTCTGATTAACATGATTTGTTCATTTAAAATTCACAAGTAGCAACTCCTTTAAAATGTTTATTCACATGGAAAAAAAAATCAAAGAAAAATAACACTATCATGGATGTCACAGGTTCAGGATTCACAGTATACAAAAAAAAAAAAAACAACCAGTCTGCTTGATTGTCCATTTAGAAAGAAATGACAATAAGGTATGTCACATGTTTACTGTGACTGATCGATGAAATACATGGTCCAGCGGAGGCTATGATGTGACTGGAATAAAAATTTAAAGACAATTCAAATATTTTTGCCTGGTTACATCATTATTATTGCCAATTTTATATGTTACCTGACAAATGTTATGACGCAGACAAGCACAGGCTAAAGTATCCATAAAAATCTAAATACTGTGGACTGAGCTATAAAATGAAATCTGTTCAACAAATACAATTAACCTGAGAATCTGCCTCAGTCACTTTAACTGAGTAAAACATTCATTGGCACACGTTTTACGTTATTTTGCAGCTGTAAATGTATCAAATGACCAAATTTAAAATGAGGTTTCCTCTTAAATGGAGTTGATTTCAACTCATTAAATGGACCAACATAGCCCATATAATGAAGTTGTCTTCTAAGCAATCGCCAATAATAACTGTAATCATCATTTGTTATGACAGCAAATACATTTACAGTCCAACAGAATAACATATTTGTTTTGTGACAAAGAAACAAGAGAAACTATATAAAAAAAAAAGATAAACTGCAAAATTGAAATTAAATAACTTATGTACATAATTGGGAGCACTTCCGGTTGGGGTTATCGGTATCATTCTGGACATCTGAGCGTTCTTCCCTCCAAAATATCAAAAACAGTGCAAGTGTCCATTTACTCAAGCTTCCATATGTCACATTATCCACGCTCTGGTTTTAGCTGCACTAGAAGCACAGACACCAGTCTTCCTTTTGCTGTGCAGGATGTGAAAGGTCACGCAGACGTCACTGCGTCGTCGAAGGTTCAGCGAATGCGCCTGCCAGACTCTCCTGGGCCAGCTGGGACAGGTATTTCTGCAGATGAATGGGGGGTGGGAGAGGAAATCACAATTTACAACTCCAAATAAGTTAAAATCAAAACCCAAACATCTGTAACGGCCATTTAATATGGTTTCAATGTATGTGGATTAATTATATTTCTAATTTATAATTCCCCAAGAGACAAAAAAGAGACATATTATATTAGAATGTGTTTTAATATAAAATAAAAATGTCACTGGCAAGAAGTGTGTAGTGATTGAAATGCTCTTGTTAACTGGTTTTCAACATAAACAATCACGAACAGATACACGGATGAATTTGAATTTACATGAAAAAAAAATGTCATGAGTCTATTTATATAACATAAGTCTTTTAAAATACAGTAATAAACCTGCAACAAATCCATAAAATGCTATCTAAACAAATAAAAATAGAAATCAAGGAAATACTTTTAAACACGCGCGCGCACACACACACACACACACACACACACACACACACACACACACACCCAACACACACATGAACAGACAAACGGATGGGCTGCCTGTTGCTATAACAACAGTTA
>CAAKHG010016247.1:0-13567 GCA_901007715.1 Dactylopterus volitans | reverse complement strand
TCTCTCTCTCTCTCTCTCCCTCTCTCTCTCTCTGTCTCTGTCTCTCTCACTCACACACACACACACACACACACACACACACACACACACACACACACAAAGGTTTGACAGACAGCGCAACTGTTTAAAACATTTTTCCCCAGTGGAATGTAATACATCAATGTTCTGGAATCATTCCGTCTTTGGCCTGTTTCAGCTGTGCTGCCAGCGCACACAGAAACGAAAGTCGGCTTATTGCTGAATAGCCAATAACCAGACACCTAATACTGATCAAGCGTACAAGCAGTGTGTGTGTTAATTCTAGGATGTGTCTACTTATCACGGAATACGTCTATAATCCGACTGGATTTGTGTGTTATTTCGATTTCAGCAGTTAATATCATTATTCGTTTATTCTGGTAAAATGGTCATTATACGCCAGTCAAGCACAACTTTATGACCCCTGCATGTTTACTGTACAATATAATGCAACAGCTCTGCGATAAATTTTCCCTTCACAATAAGTTTTATGTTGAATGTGTACTGAACATGTGTGAGAGAGGAGTTGACTTATTTGAGTGGCTGCTATTGGGAGCATCACACATTACAGTCCCGATAACAATGAAAAAAAAATTCTTACATTTTGGCTTGATAAATGATTTCAACAAATATTGTTAATTTCCAGCTGATCAACTGATTGAATAAATACTTTTGGCTATGTTACTGTGCGAATAATCTAGCAAGAAAAATAAGATGCAAAATTCATGCTAACTTAATATCTACAACTGCTACATAGCATTAACATATGAACACATGAAACAGCTCCATGATTGAACAGATAGTAATGTGTCAAAAAAAATGGCCACCTAACTGCACCTGGCAAAATATTGTTAAGAATACACATGTTTCAATAGATGGAAAAAATATTTTTTGTTGTTGTGGTCCTCTTTAGAAAATGCTTTAAATAATTGAGAAAAATTCAGATTTAACTAAAAATGTTTGAGTATGAAACAAAGAGATTAGCTCAGAAACCCAGCAACAGGTGCTGTAATCTCCTGAATCCGGCGAGCAGACCACACTGACTGCGGGCTGCGGCAGCGCCACCCTCATTAAAGAGGAGCGCGCAGGGGTGCATGCTGGGATTTAGACACAACATTTGCTGTTGCAAAGAAAGCGGCGTGCGCAGACAGTTGCAGGCGTGTACGACGTGTGTGCACGCCTAAGTCTGCTTCTAGATTACTGTCTTATCGCTGCATCGGCATCACCACCGCCGCCACCGCCGCATACCTGGAGGTTCCTGTAGTGTACGGTGCTGCGGCAGTGAGACGTTTTTGCAGTCTCCTCGCTGGTGTAGAAGAGTCGGCATAGTTTGCAGTAGAAGCCCGTCTGCGGCACGACGAACTCCACCCCTGAACACAATCATCAGAGCACATAAATCCCACACATAGGCAGAGTCTAAATAAAGAGACCCTTCTGGGTACATCCAATTACATACAATTTACTCTTTTGCTACCACTTTAAATAACATAAAAGTAAAATACAACCCAGAGAGGCGCTCTACACAAACAACTTTCAAAACAGAGACTTTACATTGGTAATTCATACAAGGAAAATAATCTAATGGGACAGTCAATTTATTTTGAGGCTGGTAAGATGAATACATCTTTAAATTAAAATAACAGTAGTCCATTTATAAAACCGACTGCATCAGCTAAGTAGTTTACCCTCGACCAATCATCCCACTGAACTAAAAAGACACCCAGTAACAACAGGTATGCACATTATCTAAGACCTAAAACACACTGACACTATCTATCTAATCCGACATAGCTGAGTCCTCAGTGTTAAATTTGTCTCGGCTGCGCAACCAATGCACACACACACACACACACACACAAATTCTTCAGGCATCAAACAACAGAAATAGCCTCATGGCTCATGTCTGTGCTGTGATCCAAGCATTGTTGCCACACTGCAGCAGAGCTTACGTAAGGCTCCATGCAGCAGGCCCGACACCGGCCACCTCGTTCCAGCCCTAATGATAATATAAATACTCATCTCTCTGGGGTGCATTTCACAACCAGCACTCTGAAATAGGTCAGCAAGTGGCCAGGCAATTCCAGTCAATTAAGAGTGCTAATACAAGAGGCTGTCAGTGCACAAATTAACAGTGTACGCAATCATGACCACTTAAGGCTCCATGAAATTGTGTCTGAGAACGAATAAATACAGACGAGGTCAGTGACTCTTGGACTGGTCATAATCCAGCTACAGCAACCTGATGAAATCCCCGCCATTGGTGCTATTATAGTCAGTCTCAGTCTTATCAGCAAATGTCACGTTTGCTGATTCTGATTTCAGAGTTCAAGAGCTCGCGAAATGCGTGACGCTCACCCAGCGGGATGCTGTGTTCACTGACGGCTTTGTCTTGCTCGTGAGACGATGAGGGGGCTTCAATCTCTGTAAAAGGCATATGGATTGAGAGAAAGGCAAGATGCACAAACACTCCTTAAAACGATGCTGACCTCCACCTAACAACATGTTTAAGTATTCAGTTGTGAATGCCTGCAAACCCTTTTTTCTTCAGTGAAACTCATTCATTTAGGCTCCAAAAAAGAAAAAAAAGTAAAAGCTCAATCAGGACCGAACCTCTTCAGGAAAAGAGGTTGACCTTGACAAGTATAGAAAATGGAACCACGATGTACAAGGTGAAGTCAAGGATGTTGCCAGTTACTGAGCACACTCCGATGCTTCCTTTTGTAAATATAGACTCGTGGAACTGAACACAAGGGCTGATATTTTCTGAATAACAAATAAAAAAGAAGATTTTTCTCATAAAACTGTACCTTTTGTAGCAATTACAGCATTGTGTTCTGTCCCGTTAGTGATCCTTTCAGTGACTCGTCCGTCATCCGGCGTCTTACTGTCCTCTGACACATGAAGCTTATTTTCGACTGGTTCTTCCACTGGCCTACTGCTGACGACTTTGTCCTCTAAACACGTCTCCTCCAGTGCAGCCTTGAACTCCTCACCGGGGAAGTCACTTATGTTAGTACTGGCTGGTTGAGGAATCACTGGGCTGCGATTTTTCTCTTCAGGAGGAGCTTCAGTTAAGACTTTCTCTTCTTTCTCAGATGCAGTTGTCTCTGCATGATCTCCAGCATCCCCACATGACTTCTCCTGGATACACTTCTCATTAGACGTCTCCTGCACCTCTGAGGAGGAGCTGGGAGCTACCACGGGCTGCTCCGCTGCTTGCTCCTGCGCAGACTCTTTAGAGCAGCAGGTGTACTCTTCCAGCCCAGGAAGGTCTGGTTCAATAATGGAATCATCTTCTCCTCCCACTTCATCTACTGTGACCAGCTCCTCCATGTTTTTCGGATACCAACACTCTTCATCCGTGTTATCCCCACTTTCCGACTCCTTTCCCTGCGGAAATTGATCAGGACGAGAGCTGTTAATATCCAAAATGTCTGCAATCAAACTGCCAAATTTTCATTTCAAAAATACGGGTCTGAGTTAGCAAAGCTCGCTTACAGTGTCTCTGGTTTTGTCACACTCTGTAGCATCTTTTGACTTGTTGCTCCTGTGAGGTGAAGCAGATTTTTCTTTGGACTGGAGATCCTGAAAAAAGGAAATGACTTAGCAGCTCCCTGGGTAAGGCATGTAGAAAGCAGGTATACAGCAGTAATGTTCATCAGATTTTGCATTACTCACGGTATTTTCCGTCGCGTCGTCTCGCTCATGTTTCTCCATGGTGCCGTGCCTCCGGCTTGTCTTCTTACTCCTCCCCCTGCCAGGTGAACCCTGCCTCTTGTCCTCTGGCGTTCTGCGAAGGTGCTCGTCGGTCGTCTCAAACTCCGGATGCCTTGACCTTACGTGGTAGTCAACTCCATCCCTCCTCTTTGACTTGGTATCATGTCTCTGGTATGAAGGTCTGGCTGGTTTGTCTGGCTTGTACATTTGCTCTTTCATGTAGAATTCATCCTCCATGTTCCTGTAAGCGCTGAAGCCTTGGAGGCCGCCTCGTGGATACCAGTCTCTGCTGCCTCTCAGTCCTTCATCGCCTCCTCCGCCGCCTCCTCCTCGCTCGTCTGCAGATCTCCCGCTGACATAATCCAAAGGTTTCTGGAACACCTTCCGACGGTCAGCGACCCGTCCATTGGGCCGATCATCATCCGCACCGCTCCCATTTCGCCAGTGGTCATCCCTCTCCATTTCCTCCTCACCCCTTCTCAAGTGTGATGACCAGTCCCAGGAGCCCTGCCGGGTCCCCAGGCCATTGCTGCCTCTCTCCTGACCCCTGCATTGTGCCCCCTGGGGACTGTGGGTTGAGCTGCATGATGTGAAACTGGGACTGTGTGAGCGAGGACTCAGGGAGCGGCTGATGGGGCTGCGGGAGCGCGCTCTCTCTGGCATGAAGCTGAAGGGAAGATGAGAGGAACACTACATGAATAAACCCTCTAAAGCTTTGCACTGTGCTGTTATTTTCTGATGAGAAATACCAGAGGTTCAACTTAAAGAATAATTTAACACCCTCTGAAAAATCCCGTCTTTGCTGACCTCGAGTTGTGTGACGTCTTACCTTCACGTGGTGATGTACGGGTGTACTCCATGACATCACAGTGTGGTTACAGTTGGCCACACTGCTGACCACTTTCAACCAGAGAGGGCAGCAAAACACTGCTTTTCAGTCTGGTGTTAAATTATTTTTAAGTAACAATCTGTGACATTTTCACAGCACTGAATTGCCATCTTGCAGACAAACGTTGCCTTACTGCTCAAGTTCTTGCATTTCATCTCTTTCCCGCTGGGAGGTGATATCCTGGATGATCGACTGAACATCTTTACCCGGTTTCTGTATGGAATAGAAGTTAAAGTTAAGTCGAGGGCCAACACAGCCTGAAACCTGCCACACACTTTCTTTTTCAGTCTTACCTTTAGTTGGAGCTCCTTGTACCTTTTAGACATTCGTATAAGAAGTTTCTGATTGTTTATCATAGCTGGAGTCAGCTGGTGGTATTGAACCATGGCCTGAGCTGCCTCCACATATGCCATCTCCAGAAATGCCTGACGGAAGAACAGAAATTCAAATAACAATTTCCCGTTAATGGTGTTTGTTTTTTGCCTTCTCATTGCAGATGCCGCACAGGATTTAAGCGTATCTTCGAAAACCACCATCACATGGTATCATGTTTAATTACCACAATAAATTACTGGAATAGTTGCTTTAGTCCTTGTAAGTAATACCAGGATTTTAGTATGAATGGTGGTAAATTTGATATGGGTGATATTCGTGTTGCTGTTCAGTTGTGATAAATAAAACCTTGGAATCTGATTGAGCTGTCATGTAGTGGTAGTTAAACAGACAGTAAGATATGCCAAAGTACATCCTATCATCCGACAGCTGAAACAGAATAAACACAAAAATGAGCACAGAGAATCTGTATTTTGACGTATGAATTCGAAAGCAAATTAGTCAAACGGACGAATACCTTGTGATCAGCAGCTCATCAGCTACTTTCTCTGAGCAAACTTAGAGAGAGGTTTAAAGTAGCGTCAAAAATTCAATTCATAATTTTTTTTTTCCATCTCCACACATGCTGTGATGTCAGGTGATATCATGGTGCTGGCTGAGGATATGGTATCATTGCTATACAGAACAAATTCACAGCAGTGGTCCTGAACTTAAACTTGCCTTTGACATGGGATCCAAGTATATCACAGATGGGACATACTAGGATCACATGTCCATGTCTTTTATAAGCCGTGAAGGGCTGCTCGCTCCTTATGGTGCGGTGGGCTATGATAATAAGCTTCTTCATCAGCTGGTGGCATGCGGGCACATATCTGTCTTACCCATGTTAAGCAGCTTGATGATGTGCCGTCTGCTAACTACTTGGTTACCGTATACTGCAAGAGCATGTTTTCCATGACTGTTTGCTCCTTTAAAAAGTGACACCCCTCAATCAGCCTTTGCAGGGAGTCGACGGCAAACTGTACAACAAATGCCAGTTTCTTTTCAATGACCTTGCATGATTCTTTAATATCAATCTCTTTGATTGGACCATTAGTTGCGTTGAACCCTGCATTATTCTATCGGCAATACACTGTGCAATCAACATTTACTGCATAATTATGATCCATAATACATGATGGCAGATACCGCAAAAAATGTTTCTATTGCAACTTTAAGGTGACTTGAAGGAGTTAGAAGTTTGACATGGAGGAGCACTCTGATAACACAGGCATTCAAATACTAATGTAAAATAATTAAGTACTAAGTTCATAACGATGGACACAGCATGTCGCATATTTCAAAGGTTAATGTTAGCCCTCCTGCATCATTGTGTTCAATATAACAAATAACTTTACGTTGTAAGTGATATTGCTATCATACCTGATGGGTAGAGCGCATTAGAATGTAGTTGGTGACTTTTCCAAAGGGCAGTCCCAGGTTGATGACGTCATTCTCTGTGCAGCTGCCTTCAGGGAGGTTACAGATGTGAACGACCCGCCCTGAGGTGGCCTTCCTGGGTGGAAATGTCTGGACAAAAACGTAACAAATCAATCAATATAACGGAATCCTTTGAGCATCCAGGAATAGTGTTTCAAACAAAAAAAACACTGACACAAATCTTATTAACATCTGGGAACAAAGAGAATTCAGCTTCGTATCAAGATTCCGACCGAACCAGAATCATAACGACTTCATTGTGAATGTTTGAACACTATGAACAATGTATAGTGAGCCTGGTTTGTGTTCGTGCAACGACGGCAGATGTTGGGGACTCTCATCTAATGGGGACTCTCTCATTTGGCTGAAAAAAAGAATATTTCTTTTAAAAAGGTCACCGCAGGAATCCGCCCGTCTGTGTTACATCAGCATAACACTATCAACAGCATGTCAAGTCATTTCCCGACCTTGATACAGTTTACCTTATGAGGCCTATTAATAGTGCCTTGGCAGAAGTGTGGCAGTGATAATGAAAGTTTTCTTGTATGGATTTACAGACATGTCGACTGACTGCCACCAGACGGTTCAGACATTTGACACAAATCCAATCAGACTGCCAAGAACACTGACCCACATTTCTCAGCTTCCATGTGTCTTTCACCTTTCGTTTTTGAATTTTGAAAAAGGCCGATCAAAGCTGCGCTGTACTGGACACACAGCAGGTTATCAGAGAGAACGATAAAGTATGCAGCTGTACGCAGCTTGAGATTTAATCAGAGCATCATCAAATCATCCGTTTACATTAATTTCTGAATTAACATTGATCCTTTATCTATTCTAGATAGTATCATTTACTAACAATCCACTGTCTTTATTTGAAATGAGATTTTTCAGGTCCCTTATATTGATTTTCCTTTCAAGCTCTATTAGATTTCTCTTCATTCCAACAATCTTTCTCCTTTACTATTAATCCTTAAATCTCCATCCAAATTCCATCACTGGTTTAATAAAAGTGCTTTGTGTATGATACCCGTCTCTCTCGCTCAAGTGGCCCCCACAGCAGCAATGATTTGGATGCAAAAGAACAGAAGGGTCCATCATGAGGAGGACTAAGCACGTTCACCACTGATCTGGTGTTTAATGGTGGTTCACTTTTCTTCTACCTGCTGTATGTTCAAAACCATCATGTCAGGAAGGAGAAGTAAATTCGGCTTGTTATATCATAAGATTCAAATTTCTGCAGCCATTGTGCTGATAGATCCATCACCCCTCCTCCTCTTCTTCCTGCCTCACTGGCTGGCAAACCTGACAGACAGTTCCATGTGTGAGACGGAGTAGGTCTTAATTCCTTCACGCACCAGCAGCCAAGGCTCTCTGGTTTTACAGGGAGTTCGCTCGGTGAAAACCCAACACTAACATGCACTTTCCGCTGCGTCTGATAGCTGTGAAGTGTAGAATGAATAATGGGGAGGAAGAACCTTTCATAGTCTCAAAGTCCCTTTATCAGTTTTCAAAACACACATTGAGCACTGTTCAAAAAACAATCCACCATCCACAATGTAACTATTTGTCTTACACAATCATGATTGATGACCTAAGCCTAAAACTCATCACATCTTATTCCCAAACGGTGTGGAAGACATATTAACGTTCACACAAGCCAAACCAAAAGATGGTCTCCAAAAAGTGGATTGATGGATTTCGAAGCAGCAACTGGCCAGCGAGCTGACACTAGCAGCCTCGACGGAGGAGTGATAATTATATTAACTGCGCCAAGCCACTAACCACTACCACTGCCGTCCCCAAAATACATGAAAGTCAACTCAGCTTGGACTCAGTAAATGCATCCACAGATAGATTGTTAAGGTCTTTGGAATATGAGAAGACAGTTTTGGTTGCTGCCGCCTGCACCCACTGGTGTTTAACCTGTAAAATGTTGTGTGTGTCTGAAAGCCCAGACAGTTGGACCGTAGGACCGATATCGCTGTCGAGGTTGGCTCACGCTTTGAACAGTAGCTGTGACCACAAGCAAGCGGGGCAGAATACTGTCATCTCAGTGACTACTTACAAGGAAGTGTCATAAACAGGGCCCTCTTGAAATGGTCTGATTCAATTTAAGGGAATAACAACAGGAACAACGAAGACTTAATACACTGAAAATGGCACAGGCACTAGGCACTAGGCACAGAAACGTTGCATGTAGCTTGATTCCACTCCAATCGCAGACTGAGCTGCTGTTCTCTACAATGTAGGCTTCATCATTCAACTACATTTCACTTTTGAACCGTCAATTTATTTTAAGCCAAAAGGAAAGTGAGGAGAAAAAAAAGGCAAAAAAAAAGAGAGAGACAATTTTCACCCCTTTTGTTCCCCCTATAAATATACTGAGCAGACAATTTGCTCTGCCTACATTCATGGCTTTACCTCCATGCGGAGTTGAGCCATGCTCTGTTGGTGGAAACTTCAAATTTCTAACTCGTGGAAATGCCACCAAATGTCACTGTTAAACGCGATCAACTATTCCACACAGCACTTGCCCGTCTCCACTGACCGCACACACTGTACAATAATACAGTGGCTGGTGCCTCTCCAGGAGGCATGTCTGCTCACTTGTACGAATCAGGATCCATGCTGAGGGATCCGGGGAGATGGTCAGTTGCAGTTATCCTCTGCGTTCCTACACAGAGCACTCGCACGCCGCCCCCTCGGATCATTTTACCAGTCTCTCACCATTCTGAAACTTTATACCGCTGCCTGGGGGTGTAACCCGCGGGGGCTATAGGTCTATTCTCCTAACAGCGGTTAACCGTAATCCTGTGTTTATCTGTTTGAATTCTGCTTTCACATAAAGCTACCGTGTTACTGCTGCGCTGGACCCTGTAATTGAAACTTTACTGTGTTTGCGCAAGCGTGCATGTGCGTGTGCATGCACACGTGAAATTGCAGCACGAGTAGCTGTCTTGTCTCCCTTTGTTTCACTCACATAACTAATTTCTATTCTTTTCAATTCTTTTTTTTTTTTTTTTTTTACTTCCAATAATAAATTTGGTTGTGTTTTAAGGAATTTAGAAATACATTAAATACGTTTGACTTTTAATTAGTGTGTAAGCGCACACACACTCGTAAAACCCAATACATTAAAAATAACTGCAAATTATCGTTGCATGTGTGCGTGTACGAGCGTGCTCAACACTGGGATTTAGAACCCCACCTGTTCTGCTTGGACAGGTGTGTCTTCAAAGCAACTAACATTAGCTCACGTAGCACGGCCTATAAATATTTTTCCATCGATAGACTAAAATCTTTGTCAGTAACCAAACTTGACTTTCACATAGCTGAGTTTGCAGCCTCCTGGGAAATAGGCTCTGCTGGCAATGAAGGCAACAACAAATGTTTAATACAAAAAGTCATGACTTCAAAATCCAGAATGGCCCCCTTTCATCATATATATTGCTACAATTATTAAAATATCTTAGAATTTTTCAAGGATCCCTCTTCATGCCGCCCTAATCTTCTTGTGTATTCTAATCTTTCCTTCCGGGACATGTTTTTTACTCTACCACTGACCTTCTATTTTGTCCTTTTACCTTACCCTTTTTTTAATCTCTAAAATGCTCGCATTCATTTACTTTCTCTATTTGGTTTTCTTTACAAAATGAACAGCATTGCATAATTATTTCAAAAACAAAAAAAAACTTGTTTTAAAAAGTTAATTGCAAGATTAATGATCTAAATAAATGATAAACTGCACCTCAGCAACACAAGTCTCAAGATTATGTGCATCTTCAACAATTGCTTCAAAAGCTGCTGGGACGATTAAATGAATTTAACCTGGGTTATTCACCTTTTTTTTCATGAACTTTATTTTTCCATTTCAGGAAAAAAATCCCAAAAAGTTCACAAATTCCAAATCTGTCTAGTTGAAATACAGTGCAAAAAATGTTTGAATAGCAGTAATAAAATTTTAAAATTTTCTTATTCAGCAGTGTGCTGCAAAACTCAAATTTGCAACAGTTGTCACAAAGGTATTATCTTTATTCAAATAGTGTGCCTGGGATTCACTGTACTTCAAATCTGTAAATCTAAATGACATTAATTTGAAAATTTAAAGGTTTGTTGGGGTATACCTCTCGGGGGTATAAACGCAAACTGCAGGGAAATATTCAGCTAAAATATAAACAGATTGTACAGGTACAGCAGGTGCTCCCCCGGGCGCAGGCTTATTTAAGCTGGCGGTTGAATGCTGCGTGCCGGTCGCCAGCGCAGGCTTTCCTCAGGTTTGCTGTGCCAGCGCCTTTCACTTTCCTCATCGTTTTCACTGTGCTGCTTTTCAAGAGAGCTTGCGGTGGACGCCCAGTAACAGCTGCTATTTCTCAACCCAAGTAAAGAGCCATCACATGAGGACAGGACTGACTCCAGGCAGCAAGAAGTCATACACTCGGGAATACTTCGAATTAATTAAGCTGATCCAAAACCAAAGCACCAAGGCCTCTAACACATTTTGCCAGTTCAGTGGGAAAGCATTGTCAAGCCCAGGCAAAAGCTCCCAAGCTAATAAGGTGTACTTTCACATTTTGGGACCAGTCATTATTTCATGTAAACAATTTTTCTTCCTGCTGCTGAGCAATAAACATCTCCAAATCATGAAATAAATTCAGTATACAAAATGCAGTCTGAACTAGAGGTTAACTATGTAACTTATCACCCATCATTAGTTACCAGTGGCCGTTGCCTGCTGAGTGCATAATTGCTATAATAAAGTTACGATAGAGGTCTTGTTAGTCAGATAAAGATTACTTTGGGCATTTCCATGCAACCAGAAATTTTCATTTAAAATATCTGGCATTGTTTTCTAAGATGACAGCTGTTCCTTTTTCACAAGCATTCCTTATACCCTTCCACACATTTTTGATTTATATGCACAGGCTACTTTATTGAGAAAAAAAACCCAAACATTTGTCTGACCTTTGACTCTGGCTGGTGGGAAGTAAATCCTGTGCCTGACAAGGGATAAGTCTTCATGGCTGCTGCTGGCAAGTATGAGGGATCAGATCCTGAGGACACATCTGTGGAATCAATTTGAAATTTGGATTCACATATGTGCTGCAAAATACTGGTGTCGCTATCGTTGCAGAAAGTACACATCACCTTCAAATGTTACCATTCAACCTTATCGTTAGCGTTTTCTCTGTGGGATGGAATTTGGCACAAGCTCATAAATCGGAACGAATGTACTTACAGCAAGCTTCAGTATTGCGAGCTGACATTGACGATGGCTAATGATGTAAAATTGAATAGTCTTTCAGGTTCTTGTTATTTCGTGCAATCATTTGCAAGGATGCGGAAAAAGCTAGCGCCTCGTGTGCCACACTCCGAACCAACAGGGGGCGACGTGTCACCAGAAATTACTCAGATCGAGGAGCAAAACACTGTGGGCTGGTGAGGAGCTGTGGCGCTGCTTTTAGCTGACAAAGGCCTGTACAGACGGTACATTTCACTGAGATGTTCACAGCTTCACTACTTACTTACTGTTAAGTTGCCAGTCTCTCCTCTGATTTCAGTGGCAGCTGCACCTCACCAGCTTTCGCCCTCTTTCTCTCCCTCGCTCTCTGTCACACACACAGCTCACTCACTGAGCACTGAGCTCCCCCTTAAAGGGGCCACGCTACTGCCGTACCCCTCGCGCTACTTGTGTAGCTCCTTCAGCACAAAAGAGAATCAGTTGATGGATGACGAGTACAGCCCTCTTGCTATGGTGACTAATGTCGCCTCTTGAGGAAGAAAAGCGTATTACAAGATAAGGCAGACAGGCACTAGCTTGTTAGCGTAATTTGTACTTTAAATTAAGGTTTATTTGGAGTGAAAAGTGTTTCATTTACTTGCTTTCATTTGTCATATTGATACAACCACAGGAGTTTTACAGTTTCGGCTTAATATATAATCTTGGATATCAAAAAGGACATATTTTTCTCCTACTGTTCATCTAAATCTCTAAACAATGATACATAAAAGTCAAAGGATCAACAAAGGGTTTACACATAATAATTATAACATACAGTATGTAACCATGACCCTTTGAGTGAAGATACTCTCTTTCGAGCTTGAGGCTGCTCTATCAAAATTATGTTCTTTGTTGGTATTGTTGCTTTAATGTGCTGTCTGCTGCCACCTACAGGTGATTTGTCTTGAAGTACTTATACTGTATAATACAAAGGACAGATGTAGTTGATCGGAGAGATAGTAGCAATACGGTAGAACAAATACACATTCAAAAAGGTATGAGTTACCATCGGAGTGCACCATATTTCAGATTTCAAAAGTCTTTATTCTCACAGCTCTTATAAATAGTCTGTGTCACGTTCTCGGAACATGTTGCCGCATACCCTGCACATAACTCCAGAAATACTTTTGACCCTCGATTAATTCATCAGTTTCATTGTTCCTGCCATCTGAAAAACAGCACCTCAACGTTGCCAACAAACAGGCATCCTACCTTGAGCCGCAGCAGAGTAGATCATGGAGTTTGTCCCGCCAGTGTTAAGAACTCCATCGCAGGGCCTGCTGACAGCGTAGTGAGCAGCTCCAGCTGATACGACAGCAGAGCTGCAACAATCATAGAGGGCTGATTTTAGCTGCCTCTCCCCTGCCCGGTGCACTCATATCTTATGACAGCGCTCATTTCATGGAAACATTAAGACAGCTGTACATGGCAAGGAAAAGCAAAAAAACACTCAAGAGACATATATGAATTGAAATGATTTGCAGGGTGCCAAAGCAAATGAAAATTCAAATGGGTTAATTACCAAACTGTGGTCAAAATCACAAAATTAAAAAACAAAAAACAAAAAAAAACAAACAGCTCCCATAATTGTTTGAAAGCACAAACAGACTCATGCGAGGCTACTGGGGCTGAAAAACGTTCATGGGTAGAAGACATTTTGCTATCACAACCCACCTTCAGCAGTCTAATGGATTTTTATGGTTATGAATAACTCACCCTTCGTTTGTGTATAACATTCGGTTCTGCAGGTGCAGCTTTCCCCTCACGTGCTGGTCCCAATCCTGAAAACACACGCGCACACGCACACACACACACACACACACACCAGAAAACTGAAGGAAAAAAAAAAA
>CAAKHG010016243.1:0-27462 GCA_901007715.1 Dactylopterus volitans | reverse complement strand
TGGAAGAAGATTCAATTATTTATATAGATTATTGTGCACTTAGATGGAACCTGCAGCGTCTCTTATAGTCCCCATCTTAGACGTCACTGCTGAACATCCCATTGTTGTGTCTGTATATATAAATATATACACACACACACACACATACACCCAAGAATTTATTGTAGAGGTGTTGCATTATACTCTGGCAGAAATGTAGTGGTTTTAATGTTCTGGCTGATCGGTGTATGCACTTTCTGCCAAGATAAATATAAATAAATGGCTTTCTTGGGTATGTTATATACAAAGCTACGGAAACGGGTGTAAACATAAGCTCCTTGGTGGGGGGAAACATCTTGCCTGGCATCATATTTGCATCATATTTGCACTGCGGGACGCATGGAACAATTTAAACAGACGAATGCACGGAAACGCTGATGCTGATTTAGTAAAATTTAATTTATCTACAATTATTCCTCCATACAGACCAATAGATTCTTTACTCTTTCAACGTGGCTCATAAACTGATAAGTTACACGATATCATACAGAAGCTGGATGCCAGTACAGGACAAAAAGTTGCAAAAATATCCTTTTTGTCTTTACATCTCCGTCAGTGTTTTTGCAGCATATTGTAGAGCAGTTTGGGTTGAGTTGTCAACGTGAAATGAAATACTGAAAACACACTGAACTCGATCCGTGGAGGGGGGAGGGGGGGCGGGGCTCGAAACAGGATGGGGTGGGTGCGGGGGGGTTAATGTCACAGTGACGTGTTGCCAGGCGATTACGACGGCGTGGGTGAGAAGACTCGGGGTGCATCGCTTGTCCAGCAGGAGCGGCGGAGCGCGACGGGGGAAGAGGCCCGCCCGGCGCGCTCGCCGGCGCGTTAATCATAACAAGAGAACAATATCAAATCTGCTCGTAGTGGCACTTCAGCTACTTTTTAAAACCCTCCTCTCCAAGTGTTCCTCACAACTTGTGTGTTTAAATGAACCTAGCATCCTTCTTTTTCCTTTTTTTTTTTTTCTTTAAATGATTAAACTATATGACAATACATTACAAGAGACACGAGACTAGTAAAATCCATCCCGACCGATGGTGAAAGTAGCGGAGATGAACGCACTGACATGTTTGAACCGGTTTGCCTTCACTGGAACCTGGATTTGCTGTCTAGAAGGACCAAAGCGCCGGGCGACGGCAGTCCAGAACAGGAACTTGAGCGCGTGAAGTGGCGGCGAGTTAAAGTAAAAATGGAGAGCGTGGCAGCGGGAGGGAGAAACTGCTTCAAAGATCAGTCCTGGTTTCTCATTCCTTTCTCTCTTCTCTTGCCTGCTTGTCAGACAAACTCCCAGCTCTCCCGCTTCCTCCTCCTCCTCCTCCTCCTCCTCCTCCTCCTCCCTTCAGTGTTTTGCTAGTCCTCGTCTTCATCCTCCTCGTCCTCGTCTGTTTGGTCCCTGGCGTCAAGGTCGTCCTCGTCCTCCACCTGCGAGGAGAACGCCACAGTCTAACTAGGGCAAACAGACGAAACGGGGCTGAGTTCTCTGGAGGGAAATCGCGTTCCTCAGGTCTCCGTCGCGAACCTGACAAGCCGCCGTGCGACCGCGACTCCACGGAGGGCGGGACGTACACAACCTTCAGGAGACACTCGGCACATCGTCGGGGGATTCCGCCGACAAATGCAACCTCCTAAATTCTACTGCCATTTAAAAAAAAAACACTTTCTCTGAGATTAAGTAAAATCTCTCCTCACTTTCCAGATGGACTGATGATGACTAATCAACAGCACTGGGACCTGCAGCTGATCGATTTGCACCGTTTATCCAGCATCGCTAAACACTGCATCCGCTGGCATTTTATTTCTGGTTAATTTAAATGTTTTGCTGCTCATAACCCAAGAAATCACGACATGGAGCTTAATTCCTCAGCGTGGCGATTTCAAGGGTTAACCAAACGGCCTTAATAACCTGATGCAATTTAAAACTCGTCTCTCGTCGAGATGGATGTAGCAAGATGCATTTTTCTCAGTTTCAATCTTTTGAGATTTTGATTTTCGACTTCAAATGGCCTCAAAATGGCTCCACTTTCCAAGAAAAAAAAGCATCTGCATTCAACAGGAAAACATCCAGGCTGTTGCAGGAAATTGACCTACAGGTGTCGAGTCGTGTCAAACCGTACGTTCTACAGCGAGCAGGTTCGTATGAGAAACTTTCCACAGATGTTAAAGCCTTTTCACATCGCAACACCATGGCTAAAACTGAGAATCTGAATTTGGAGAAACGCGATGATGGTTTGTCTACCGTCTGTCCCAGGTCCTTGAGTCTCTTCTTGAGGCTGTGGATCTTCTGGTCCTGGTCTGCCAGCAGCATCAGCAGGTCGTCCTGCTCCTTCTTGGACTCTTGAACCTCCGTTTGCAGCTTCGCTTTCTCCGTCTGCAGGATGGCCACCGTGCTGGTGGCTGAGGCCAGCTGCTGCTCCAGCTCCGCCCGGCCGTCTGACAGGCTCCTCGCCTCCTCCTGAGCCGGCCGGGGGGAGAGGGTGATGGTGAAGAAAGGCCAGGAGGAGACGGGGAGGAACAAGCTTAATAAAAACACGTAGAGATGTTGGGGACAAATCAGGGTGATGTGAGTGAGGTCAGAGATTCCACACACCTTGAGTCGTTCAGTCTGCGATGTCTGCGCCGCAAGTCTGCTCTCTAGCTCCGCCATCTTGGCAGCGTCCGATGAACCGTCGCTGCTGGGGACCGAGTCCGAAGTCTGAGAGAATACACGGAGAGGTGAATGGATTAAACAACTGTGAACAGCGGTGTGATACTTATACCGCAGCGGTGTCAAATTAGCATGTTTTTACCCCAGTTTCAGCTCTTCTGAGCAGGTCTTGGTTCTCTGTCTTCAGCTGGTTGATCTCTGCCGACTGGGACTGGACCTGACTCCTCAGAGCCTCCAGCTCCTGCAACAAAACAACTTAAATGATCTCCAATGCTTCCGAACATGTGCTCAGGATGAAAAGATCGCATTTTGCCTCGCAGTTTTAGGAACACGGCTGGCGATACCCTGCATTTTTCTTCTGCGCAGACGCCGAAAAGGAAAAAAAAATCAATCATATCTAAAAGCGTAAAGACCCCATACAAGCATGACAGCCTGGCACAATCATGTCTTAGAGAACAAAGTGTAGCTTAATGCTACTGTTCTTGAACTCTTCCAATGTCGCAGCATGAAGGCGGCATGTGCTGTTAAAGTCCAGCTGGAGAAATCCAGGGGTACAGTGAGGAGTCCCACCTGAAGAAGTTCTGCGTTGTCTGATCCTCCTGCGGCGCCCTCTGCTGTCGGCGCTGCCTCCGACCTCTACGGTTACACACATAACGCATATAGTGTCATTTCCACTGAGACAAATCTAATCACCAGACTGATTCCTGGTTTGCCTGAAAAGCTCTTCTGTCACGCTCTTACTGTTATGTTGTTTGGTTGGTGCATAAACTCTCGAGGGTGAAGTGTAGCAGGTGTCAACTGTTATTCAACTTTACTCAGAGTTTCATGTGTATTTGTGAATGAAGAAACCGGCACTGCAGACAGCAGCTGCGACCTGGAGAACAAATGAGCAGTTTGCCGCCTGCATCAGTGACGTTTCCAGCAAAGCTGCACTTAAGCACGCTAAAAAGGAAGGCAGCTGGCACGCTGATCAGTTAAAAAAAAGGTCACGTATGGTCGATCGCAGCCGGTCGATGTTGTTTGGGAAATGCTCCGCAGGGCGTCACTGAGCTGTGTCTGGAGGAATGCTTTGAGCGGTTTTTGTGTGTGTGTGTGTTGGCGTAGCTAAATGTTCGCTTCCGGGAAATCCAAGCTTTAGGGAATTTACGTCACACGGCAGCCCTGCGAGCGCAACACGGACACACACACACACGTGGACACGGATGTGGGCAGCACTGACCAAGGTGTTGATGAGGGCCTCTTTGTCGCCGAGTTGCGTCTGTAGGAGTGTGTGCTGACTGCGGAGCTCCTCCACCTCCTCTCGAAGTTGCGTGAGCTCCTCCGACTGCAGCCCGTTCACCTGGGAAGCGTCTCCCTGGCTGTTGGACTGATTCTGGTTCTCCTTCCCTGGATTCATCAGCGCATGTGATGCAACGCAAATCGTGAACGGATGGTCTTAATACACAAACAAAGCTGTTTCTATGCATTTCTCATTAACTGTGGACTTGTTTCCAAAAAAAAAAAGCAAGATAAAAAGGCGCATGCAGCCGTTTACATAGCCTGGGTTTTATACGTTAATTTCTATTCTAATTTCCGCCCTCACAGTTTAAGTCCAAGTTATTTATTGTGATTTTATGCATAATACAAAGCCAGAATTCCCTGATGATCATAAAAGAAGCTTATTGTGTATTAAACAGTAAAACTCTTCAAAAGGAAACTTCGATGATAAAGATGTTTAGCCTTGCTTTACTAAACTTAGCTTAGCATGCAGTGGCAAACAGCCAGCCTCCCGCTCTCTCTCCAAAGTTAAAAAAAAATAAGCCTAAAAACTACATTAAGTAATGTGTAATTTTTCTATTGCTTTAAGCGGAGTTGCAGTATGTACTGTAATTTTTTGAATAAAATAATAACTAAAAATACCTAAAACCATAAAACAGGGTTTTAGGTATTTTAGGTTAAGGTTGGTTTTGTCGGGTTTTGTCTTTGAAAGGAAAAGCAGTAAGCTTATTTGACTAAATATTGAACTATTCCTCTCGTATGCATGTCGATACTCTGAGCACCCTGTTGTAAAACTATATCTAGTGATGTTGCTGCATACCACCGTTACAGAATCTCGGCCAGTCAAATATTTAGTGCTTCTGTAAGACATCGAGCACAAGAGGCGGCTGACCTAATTTCAGCTTCAGGATGTTGTACTGGTCTTTGTGCTGCTGGATCTGCGAGAGCTGCTGGGTGATGGTAGTCTGCTGCTGCTCGGTCTGAGATGACATGGATGTGACCTGCTCCTTGAGCTCCTGAATCTGAGCATCCTGAGCATCAAACAATCAAATGGGTTGTTTTCAGCAGGAGAGTACGTCCAAAGCAGATACCGTGAAATACAAATAAAGAAGACGAATGTTGGATTAGCCGCTTGCAAATGTGCTCACCTGTTCCCTGATTAGCTCTTTGTACTGAGTTACAATGTTGTCATGTTGTTCCAACGTCTTCTTCACCTCCTCCTCCTTCTTCTCCTCCTCACTGGACTTGTGAACTGCTTTGGTGATCACACCTATTGACGAGTAGACGGTAAAGTCATTCCTGATAAATCCAATGAAAGTTTGCAACTGTTAATTGAATTTTATCATCATTGGGAGTCGCTGGCTGACCCTCCAGCTCTTTGACCAGCTTGGTGAATTCGTGGTCAAACAGCATCTGCTCTGGAGACGGGAAGACGGGCTGCGGCTTCTGGGCCGCCCGGGAGTACAGCTCATGCTTGGTGATGAAGCCCAGCTTCTCTACAAAGTTTTCCTTCCCGATCCGCTTCTCGATCAGCTGCTTTAGCTTCTCTCTGAGGGGGGCACAGAAAACGTAAGACAGGAAACAGTGAATCCCTGAGCAGACGAGGTTTCAACGATCCGGTCTTTCCTCCCATTCGCACACAACCTGGCCTCTGAAATAGCAGGTAAAAAAGACACCTACTTTATCGGATTAATGGAATATATGAGCTGCAAATACCCATTCTATGTCCAGTATGCTTGTGAAGATTAACTACGAAATACTGTTATGTGTTCTTTGAATACTTCATATAGTTAAGACTCAGGGCAGAGAGTGGGCTGCTGCGTGTAGCTGTCACAGAGCTGCATGGATGCTCACGTTATAAACAGAAAATCCAAACACTAAAATAGGTATGCAACAGCACACTATTGGTACAATTAAAATGTTAAACACTAGGAGGTCAAGCCTGACTCTGCTCGTGAAAAATGTCGACATCTAATCCAAAATGATGCACCCTTTGACAGAATTCGTGTTTGTTTTTTTATTACTTTCATCTGTATTTATCATTTTAATGTGCACGGGACCTCTGCCGTGCATTTTCTGCATTTTTTTTTTCAAACAGTCTTTCATATTTTGATGTACACAGCTGCAATAACAGTTTTAATTTTCTCTGGGGAGAAAAAAAGCAACACGAGCCGATCTGACCTAGAATTTAATGGGCCCTTCTGCAGCCCAAGCTAAACACCTCCTCAAAGTTTGAAATTCCTACTGGCTTTTTTTTGTTCGCAGAAAAATTGTGTATTAATGTCGGGCTGATAGGTCTTTGGCAGAACATGTTAATGCATCTACCAATGTTCTGTCTCCCCCTTGAATGCTCACACTATTCTGATGTCTAGATAAAATGTTTGAAATTGTACAAAGCTGCTCCCAGTGATGTATAATTGTTCTCATATGATACATAAGTTATTAACAAGGCGGGTGAGCCGGCACTTACTTGGTGTAGTTCTCCAGCGAGTTGTCGTTGTAATAAATGCAGATGCCCAGAAGCAGAGCGCACAGGCCCTGAACAAGCCTTTCGTCTTCTCCCAAATTCTCAGAGATCTGCGCCGTTAGCTGCAGACGGTCACCAAGTCAAGGATTTATTCAAACATGGCCACGTCGGGCTCTCACACCTCTTTAACAAAACATCCGCAGCATGCACAACATCTTCATCTGGATGCCCGCCAGTTGCCAGGCATGTGAAAACAGCGGCGAATGGGGAAGTTGCTGCGGACAGTTCAGCCCAAGAGCAATTTCCGTCCAGAGTTTCCAGTCATACCACACAAAAAAAGACTGAAGAGACTGTTCAAATCGGCTGATGCCAAGTGTTTGAAGGATACAAAAGGAACGTTTTCCTGATTGTGAAGAAAATGTGTGACAGCTATCGGACAGTTGTTGATCCATGTGCACAGCAGCATGAGGAGGCCCACCCTGGTCTGCACTTTGCTGCCCTGTTGAACACAGAACAGAAAAAAAGAGTCAAGTGTCTATATGTACTTGTGTACAGCTAAAAAAAATTCTGAGCAGAATAGGTAATATGTAACTTAGATATACAGGTATTATTCTGGTCTGATATTAAAGATATTGAGTTTAGATCATAGAGAACCAGATGTTATACATGGGAGGTTATTTGGTCACAGACTATCAACATTACCAGTATTGATATTAACACAGGAAATTCCAAGAAAATCCATTACTTTACATTCCATTGTCAGAAATGTTGCTTCGTTTGGGATCTTACATTTTACATTTGCACAGCCACAAAAAAAACTCTTAATCTAACAAAATAAGAGGCTGACAAATTCACAAAGAGATACAATGGACAATGATTTGGTGTTACATTGCGTGATCATTTTGTTGCCAATTTTCTTTCCAACAATCAGCCCAATTTTTCCCCAATTAGCAAATGAATGACCCCTCAAGTAAATCATTCACTTCAGGCACATCAATCATTAGTGGTTAATCAGGTTATCGCAAACGAAAACACTGGAACACAGTTAACAACTTTCAGATTATCAAACGTTAGCTTGACCAGAGCATGCATTCCCTAAACCAAAACATCAAAAACTTGTCTTTACATACAAGTTCAGTTTTCAGTTTCTTGGAGCTTGCAGTTTTCATTCTAATTCATGAGCAAATTTCACTTAGAAGCTGTAAATTGTAAATCTTTTTTCCCCCCCTGCTATCAGCACATGCAAAGCAAAACCTACTAAATGTGCTTCTTAAGAACAAAATAAATAAGAGGCGATGTAAAAATGGCCATGCATTTCCATGAAAACAACTGACGAACAGATCCAAGAAAAAAATTCAGAAACTACAACAGGCCTGGAATTTCTTTCCTCTTTACAAAACATACACTATTGGCTACTTGAGTAATTTCGAATAATCCATCAACTGTAGGAGAGGAAAAGATGGTTTTCATGGAGTTGGAATAAGATGATAAATAAAATAATTACAGATTAAAAACACAGAACAGAGGCTAGTGGAAGCCGTCAACTCTTAAATGTAGTTTCAGGCTGCTAAATAAGCTGGTGCATTAACGCTTAATGCACAACATGCCTCACAAACAGCAGGCCCGTTTCCTGAGATAAAACAAGGGATGGAAAAATTGATAAAAAATTAAAAATTGATGAGAGATCTGAGCGATGACGGCATGGATTAAAACTAATCAGCATTCCATACTACAAAAACTTACGACATCACCTTTTCAGATTTAGTCTCCAAATGGGACGTAATGCAAAAATGAAGTAGAAAAACAAAAGAAAGAAAAATGACCAAGTATTAATTGAACATCAACCTCGGCAAAAATGCAAAACTGTGCTTCTCTACATGTGCAACTGTGTCAACCATTATGGTTAAAACTACAGCAGGAGGATTACTTTTACTCATCTAAATATGGTAACACCTGTCTGTTACAAGTAAATGTACGGCACTCAAAATAAACCAAGTACCAAACTATCAAAAATAGTACTCATTAAGTACTGGCCCATATTAGACTCATGCGTTTCATTATTGGATAATGAATATGGGTGCAAACATTACTTTACTGTTGCAGCGGTTAAAAGTTTGTCACTATAATTTAATTCACATCTTATTTTAATCTACATAATGATTTCATTAATGTAGCATAATGAAAACTTAAATATTTTCATCACTGAAATGAAGTGATTAGAGAAAGTCCCACCCTGAAAAAAATGGAAATCACTGACAAAACATGGTTTGAGAGAAAGCCATCTACTATCAATTATGAAACTATGAAGGCCAACTGAACACATTCTTAGGGCTCCCAAAGACGTGGCTGTGACACGGCTGAATTTCATTGGTCCAGCTTGTCTCCTCACACAGCGGATGTTCAGATTCCCGACCCACTTCCATTTCAAGATGAGGGAGCAGCACTCCTAGCCCGGGCAGACTGGTAAATCAAGAGCCGTCGGGTCTTCAGGCCAGGATGCTCTTTGCGACAACACTGTTTTAATGCGTGCGTTTTATTGATCCCACACACCCGCTATCTAAATGACAATCTCTTGCTCCATGTTCCTCACAATGATGAGTGGCAGCAACTCGCTCCGAACCCAACATGAAGAATCGTCCTATTGTCTGCTCGGGCTCCCAAACAAGTTAAAATTCCACATCCACAAACACCCATTTCTAAAGCCAGGAATGAGCCGTCAGGAATAGAGAACGGATACCCACAAGACCAGATGGGCCAGACCAGGTTCAGACAATAAAGAAATAAATAATAAAGGAAATGATGGTCAGGATCAGACAGGGTTTGGTCAAGTCAGCTGTGCTGGCCTGCTTGACGTGGTGCTGACAAAAGAATCTTGATAAGTGACCTCAGATAAACTCCCATTTATTTTCATTCAGTCTACCGTGGTATGAACTTGTCAACTGCTCTGTCTCAACCACTAGCAAAGGGTTTCACCACCAGAGAGAAATGAAGTTCAGGCACTTCAGCAGACTCCCATTAAAAAAAACAATTAAAATGCTTTAAGAGAGCAGTGTAAACTGGGTAATTTCAAGGATGACTGACAGGGTTTGTATATGACAACAATGAATGTCAACAACATTTCTTCGGAACGAGTTGAAAATCTTGTTGCAACAGTGTGTGTAAGCAAAACAGATAAGACAAGGGTGCAGATAATCTAACTAGGACATGGTCCAAAGTTGCTGCAGCACACACTTCCTGAGGAGACGGATGACGGCAGCAAAATGGCCTGCAAGGAGGTGTTGTCAAGATGATTTCAGCAGAGATAACACTCGTAAAACTGCTGCTGCCGCCTTTTTCCTCCAACCCTCTACTTAGTGTCTATTCTACCCACAATCCAGCAGCAGATGCAATGCGAGCGCCTGGATCACAAACCCCAAAAATCTGTGGGGAGCAGTGCACCAGTGTAGCACCCTTATGAGGAAGACGGGGGGGGTACAAGGACTGTATGTTAGGAAGGGAGCAAAGACAAGATAGCAAGATCCCCCCCCTAACGCTTAGGCCGACAAAACTACAGATGCCAAGCCAAACAAAAAAAAACAAAAAACAGGACATGTGCCACCCAAATGCACAAATACACACATACACGTCGCACACAAACTTTTACTCACCCGCCGGATGATCTTATCACCCTGCAAAACCACAATAATGTGACACTGACACTTTACCTTAGGCTATTTATCAATAAAAAACAAACAAACAACCTAAAAAAAAAAAACAGTCCTTGTTTTTAAACAATGTTTGCTGTCCAGACACAGTCAGGGTGCAAAGTATCTCCTTCATCCCAGCGGCACGCGCCCTTCTGCTGTTTACCTGAGAGAGGATGTTGGTGCACTGCTGTAGCAAAGAGACGGGGGGCTTGCCCAGGCTGGTGGCCAGTTGAACCCTCAGCAGTTGCTCCTTCTGGGTGAGATTGTCTTGCAGGGCGTGAGCCAAGGCGACGGCGGCGCACCAGTTGGACAGGGAGTCGGCTGAGAATAGCCCTCCGCACAGCAGCTGGCCCGCTGAGATAGAGTTGGCTGAGGCGGGGGGGGAAAAAAAAAAGTATAAAATACAACTAATTGCATGCGGTAATATTCACAGAATTAAAAGAGGTGACTGTAAGGTGAGCCTACACCATTTCACAGTCACTTCTGCAACATGCTTCCGTACTCTGTGTGCCACATGCTTTTCTCGCGCTTGCAAATGATGCAAATTTCCATTGTTTCTCCTGCATTCGTCGATCGTGCTATGTAGATGAATCTGTTTTTTTTTCTTTTCGTTTCCTTTTCAAGTTTTGCGATTGAGCTCGTCCTGAAACAGCTGCGTCATTTATTCTTCGAGGGGAGCTCACGTTCTTCTAATGACTCGTGGCAGTATGATCTCTAGCAAATGTCAAACGTTCCATAACATTGCTAAAACAGGTTCTGAGATGCTGGAGATGATGTCTCACACCAATCTGTCTCCAAACCTTTGACGAGATTAACAAAAACAAAAGTTCTCCACTGACCATCGATGGTGGATGGCAGCAGTGTAGCCACTATCTCCCCCTGTCCTTTCTGGTTTTTATAGAGGAAACACTGGAAACAGTAGAGGACCGCACAGCGGAGCACAAATGGTTGTCTCTCGTTGACCATGGACATGAGCAGGACCACGATGGCTGGTCTATGTACAGATAAAAAGACATCAAAGAGATATTTAGGTCATCACTGGACTTCCTGATTCACAGGCGAGTTTTAATATTACGAGTTTATGGGTTTACCTCGGTGGGTTTGAGGGAGCATTGACCGACGCAAAGTAGTCCTGGTTGACCTGTGAGCCCCTGATAACCTCCGATACAGTGTTGATGGTCTGTAAGAAAGCAGAAGGATTTATTAAACATACCCGAGTACGGGTGAGTGCTTGTTCTCTACGGTGGGTTCTGCTTTTCTCTGTTGCGTCACCTCAGTGAGGATGTCAGCGGGCACACCAGTGGCCATGAGGATGGTGCACAGCTGCTGCAGCAGGCCACACTGGTACATGGACTTCTGACAGCTGGCCGTGGCTCCCGGAGAGTTCACCGGAGACACCATGACTCGCACCAGCTGAGATCACAAACGAGAATACTGTAAGATTTCTGACGTCCGCGGCACGGGGATACGAGTCTTTGTATTGAATCGTCACGGTGCGGCACACGCGGTGATATAACAGATGCATCTGAATAAAAGTCAGTCAAACATGGCAGTGCTCACACTCAAATCTAAGAGGAAGTAATGCGCCTGAGAGCAGTTTGCCAACCACCATTAAACAACAGAAGAGTAAATAGAAACGCAACAGCCAAAAACGCTGTCGCTGTCTAATGCTGAGCACTCGACAGGCAGCGCCGATGATCTCAGGATGTTCTAATCGACACCAGCTGGGACAAACCAGCTTTCACAACTGTCCAAAATAAATGAAAACAGAAATGATGTATTTGGGACTTTCTGGTGCATTTTTCCCTGCTGTACCAAACCGCGGCCCCCAGAACCGAGGTACATGCCAAACCATGACCTCTGTGTACCGTTACACCTCTAGATCCTGGCCTTTAGTATAATAAGTGATGAGACTACACGACTGCTGTGTGTCACCTGCAGCATCAGATGGAGGTTGGTGACTTTTTGTGCGGACCAGCCAGAGTTATCATCGCCGACCTCAAACCAGGGCTTCATTCTCTGGATGTAGGAGCCTTCCTTGAAGAAGTTCTGGTTGGAGCTGTTGTTCTTTAGTAGGTTGAGCAGCAGCAGCAAACAGTCCTCGACGACAATGCCTGTCCACAATGTGAACCGTAACATTTGGTTCAATGAAATCCATTTTGATGACATCAGCTATGAGAGGCAGTCTTCAAATTCTAAGGCAATTCCGACTGAGGATCCTTTTACCTCCATCACTGCTTCCCTCTTCTGTGATGATATCGAGAAGACGTTCGAATGCATTTTCGAACGCCACAATTTTCTGGATGGCAGCATTTCCTTTAGTCAACTGCTGAAGCAACAGCAAACCCTGTTGGAAAAAGCAACAGGTCATCAGTCATCACCTTGCAATTTAGCTGTTATCGCATGATAAATGACACCCACTGGCAACTGCATTGGGCATACCAGTGCGGTGTAATGCACACCAACACAACCGCTCTGACAGGAATTCTACTTTCACAAAGCTTATACTACCAGACTTCATCAACGCTGCCAGAAAGATAACAATTATTCTTTGTATTCATCACTGAGTTCATAGTGGGTGGTGGTATTTCTTATTGCAATGCATCATCACATTAAAAGGGTATTTACAATACAGTGCCCCTCCCATGTATGTGAATGAGGTGAAAAAAAAATTATTAGAAAGCACCTATCAGTATAATGAAGTTCATTTCAACAACACAGCGAAATACAAAAATACTAAACATATAATTAAATTAATACAACCAAAACTTATTGTGTTGGTTTTGAAAAAAAAAGCTGAATTTGTAGCAGAGCTGCTGTTTCACATAAGTCAAGCAGACAGAGAAGTTCTCACATCATTGCGAATGACTTCTCTTGAATCGGCCAACAAGTCCATCAGTCTGGAAACACCTGCAAAATGAAAACAGCGAAATTATTCTTTTGCAATTATTGGTTGAAACGCAAACTTTAAAAACCCTCCAACTGTGTGAGACACAGGAGCGGTGGCGTGGAACTGATGATAAAACACCACAGAGGGTGAGGATAAGTAATTTGAGTCTTTGGTTTTTTTTGGCAAGGAGAAACTTACCCATGGGGCTGACCAGAATGATGCCCTGCAGCTGGGCACCCTGGTTCTTCAGGAGAGCCGTCAACAACTTCACTCCAGGCCAACGTACATGGAAATCAAACTCCTGAAATGCACAGAGATGCACAGGCGGTTAAACTCCCAGGCAGCGCGGCAGAGCTCCTCCAGCCACTGGATTGGCACGGTACCTCCAAAAGAGTGAGAAGCAGGGTGATGTGCTCAGGGTCCTGGATGAACGTGTCTGTGAACTGGGCTCCGAGATCGTCCGCCTGCTTCTGGGCATTCTCATCTGTGAGGGAATGTTGAAAGCTTAAAATCAAGCGCTCCTGCGAGAGGTTTTACAGTTGGGTGAGGGAGCCAGTCGATTTGTTCACAGCGATCAGCCCGACGTGGACGGAACTAACAAGTGGCTCTGCAATTTCTTAAAATTTAAGCGTGCGCGTGTGCGCATAGTTTCCCCCCCCCCCCCAACGACTCCACGACAAATTTCTTAATCTGTCCAGCAATAAATGTTCAGGGTGATACTTGTTAATATGCCTTCTGGAGAAACAAGGGAATATGCACGGATCAGATTACTGCAACAGGGAGTCTGCTGTACACACACCGGAATAAACATTTAATGTGGGACAACCTGGGAGCTTTAGTAAGATTGCAAGCTGGTCAGCGACAGCACTGCGTTCAATCGGGTGTAACGCTGCTTTAATAATCTGCACTGCAGAATCCTCTTTTTAGAATATTTTAAATAGGCTTACAGCCTTCAACAATATCGTAAAATGAAACAACTGCAAGATTGAATTCAAAGCTGGACTGATTAAAAATGGATCAAATGTGCAAAGACTACGGTTGCCCTTGTAGTGGCAAATGAAATCGACTGTACATTACAGCTCCTTGCAGTGTTTTGACCATTTTTCAATTCACTAAAATATCAGAAATTTCACCACAACTGTGCGAAAACCACCAAGAATTTTACAGTGATGAAAACAAAACTCGAACGGGAAGAGACAAATCAAGAGACAAAGGCTGAGCATGAGGCGGTATTAGTGAAGCATTTGAGTTACCACCAAAAAAAAGAAAAAACTTCAAAGGAGTTGACTGATTTTAGTGAAGTTAGTTGTGGGTCAGTGGTCTCACTACAGCTAGGATTCAGTACTGACCAGGCATGGACACATTCTTATGCTTCCCTGAGACAGAGCTAGGGGTTACTGCGTCTGCAAGGGCAGGTGGAACAGGAAGTTTAAAGCCTTGCCCCGAAAGCTGGCACACATTTCAACCACGCCGAGGAAAAGTACGTTCAGCTGACTGATTCTCGTGAAAACATGCCGTAACACCAAAGACAGCGCCTTCTAATTCATCAGGATTTTACAGTCCGAGCACTGCAAAAATATCCAAACTCTGCTTTTTAAAACAACCCAACCGAGGGGAACCGATGTTTAGTGAGCGTTGCAGGGAGTTGGGAGGGTGAAGGGGGGGGGAAGTGGAGGCGTCATGCACAGTCAAAAAGTTTTACCTTCAGATTCATCTGTAGGGTTAAAACATGGAAGAGAAGAGAGAGACGAGAATCTTTATATAAAACAGATATTCTCAGTGTGTAGAAGAGGGGAATGCTTATCGAGTGATGTCCGGTTGACATGAATTGTACTTTAAGGAGACATGCGGACACAACAATAACAATAATAATTCTGAAGGATTATCTTCATCGCTTTTATACAGGCTGATACTTCAGCGTGAATTTTAATCCTGTTTATATATATATATATATACACATATAACTGTGAAATTGTCTAATACCTTGCTCTTCCTCCTCATCATTGCAGATGAGATTGTACAGTGTGTCCAAAGCATAACCAAGGATTTCTGAGTCAGACCTGTTTGATTTCAGAAAACAAACAGAATGTCAACAAAGGTTTTCAGTTTCCTGCTGTATGGAACTTGAGTCAAGTAAAAACACACTTGTATTTCGACGTGCCGTAATAGTTTCGAACAACCGCGTCCCGTGTGACAGTGGGCCAGCACGCACAACACCAGGACCCTGACAATGAAGCCGCTAGACGGAGCTCGCCGCTACGCCATTTACGCCTGCGCTTTCCCTGCTCTGACACGCCGAAACGTCTTCCACCAAAAAAGCCCGACGGCGTCGACCCACCTGTCGGTTTGCAGTATGTTAATCAAGTGATCCATCGCCTGGGTGCCAACCTCCATGCGATATTTCTACAAAAGAGAATAATAATCAGAGGATAAAACTGTGTTTCAGTACATGTGTAAAAAATGAGATAATGTTAATGAGATTTACATTTCTTATAAAACAGAGGAGGTTAACACACCTATTTCCATGTTTCAGACTAGCGTTGACCCGCCCCTGCCCCTCATTGTCTTTATGGGGAGCCCTTTGCCTCTTAAACCCCTTTTCATGCCTGATAAACTCATTACTCATTGTTGACGGGGAAGCCGACGTTATAGAACGGCCCATGAACAGAGGTTGGAGGCTACTTTGAAGAACTCCTGTCAGTGATTAGTTCATGTTAATCAGCAGAGACTAACTAACAAGACTCATGAACCCTTAAAATTAACCGTCGGTCAAACATCTGTGGTCGTGTAATGGGAGGAAGACGTACTCATAAACCATGACATCAATGCAAGCTCAAAGATCTGTAATTCTACTGCTATGCCCTCCTTAGGTTACAGCTTCTCCGGTTAATAACAAGAGGTTGGTACACTAGACAGTGACAGCATAAAAAGCAACAGACACGCGTTACACTTTACCTTTGAGAGGGATTTAAGAGCCCGGACAGCATCTCTGCGATCTTCTAGAAGAGTAGATGAGGCGACCCGGTCACACAATTTCTGGATCTGTCAATGAAGGAATTTGTTTGTTTTTTTTCTCTTTTAATTTAGCTTAAATTTCCCACCTCATATAAGCTACATCTGGTAATTTTATTGCTGGTTGCCGTTTGTTTTGTTTTGGGGTTTTTTTTTAACTGTCAAATCTTCCGAAAGCGCCAAAGTCTCCATCTCTTGCCTGTGGCTCTCGCACAAAAACGTTCGGAGGTAAAGATGAACACTTGTTCTCAGTCTACAATGCATGTCAGGTTGCTCTTGCTCAGATGTTGATTGCTTCACAGTCCAATGACTCCCCGTGAAGCTTTGCTGCTCCTCTCCTGTTGCCTCTGTTAATACTACCCAACATCTTCCCCGTGTGCTTGACTAGGAAAACATAATTAATCCTCAGTCGCAGTGAACGACGAAAAATAACAAAATCAAGCGACAATTTTCGTGTCGTTTATGGCATCGCTTATTTGCTTTCGCTGCCGTCCATATTGCGGACACGAGCCCGTTTTGATTCGTTTGTGTTTGCCCGTTGTTGAATGTTGATTACACATCAAGATAGCTTTAGATGAAGCTGACCGGCGGCTGAAACAGCAGCCGCAGCCAACAGCTTCTTTTGGATCGATTTCACCGCTCATTGTGTCAAACGCAGGCTGCTGACTGTCAGGACTCGCTAAAATTAGCTTAGTTAGCTTCCTGGCTAGCTGGTTTGTCATTCATTAAAAAGGGAAACCCGGGGTCTCCAATCTCATTACAGTTATGTTTAATTCCAGTTTAATACGCGTGTATAATTCGGTGATTTGCGCGTGGTGCAAGTGTAGCAGACGTGCGGCGGTAGAAAGCCAAGGTAGCCGTAGCTAGCCGGGCTGCTTTTCTTACCGTCTCCGCTCCGGACGGCTGCGGCCCGGCTGCCTGCCCACCCATCACTCCTCTGAAGAAGTTCATCCTTACAGACGTCCTCTCGGTGCCGCGGTCTCGGTCGTCTCTCTCCTCCCGAACAAAACCCCCAGTCCTCCCTCGACGCGGTTCGTTAAAAAGAAACAAGTGAAAGTAACGTGGGGAAATGTACACAGTTAGATTTTTTTTTTTTTGACACTGTGTACAGGCTGGCCGACCCCGGAAATCCACATATGTAAGGGCACTGAGCATGCGCGAAGACGTGGCGATACGTGGCTCACCAGACGCAACCAGTTATTTAAAGGGAAAGGCGGCATAGACGTATGTGTCTGTGGGCAGCAGCGGGGCAGCAGCGGGAGAAGCGCCTGCATGTCAGGCCATTCTGGTGGAGGCACTGAAGAAATGTTCATACTGAGGTTCTGATTTTTTTTTTTTTTTTTTTTTGCATTTAATACTACCTAGAACCTCTTCATCATCACATTTCAGAGGGAAATATTATAGTTCAACACCATTCTACACTCATGCTGCATAGTTAACCTATATGAATCCAACTGGCTATGTCACAGGCCAATAGAGACAGAGAACATCGTGTTAATCAAGCCACATCTAAGCCTGAAACAGCAGCCTTGTATCACCAACATTCAGTAACACAAGAGTCCGATTTTCTGTTATCAAACCGGCTCATCGGTGCTCCTCCTGTCATGGACTAACACCCCACCCCCCCAACAGCAGGACAGGGTGCACATAAGCAAACATCACCACCTCCTCCTCTTCCACCATAAGTATTGAACCTACCTAACATGGCATTTTACATCTTCTAATCGAGTCAGAATTGCGTGCAAAGTGCTATCAAAGCCTGGTTTGCACACTGAGGAGGGCAGGTTCTTCCACACACACCTTAGGAGTTCAAAGTGGCTCTCGCTCTTGGCTGAGAAGGGACGATTTTGCAGCAATTGATGAAACATCAGCCGCAGAAGATGGTGACTGGAAACTGAAAAGTTGCAGGGAGCAAAAATTACATGACTGGGTTTATGACATGCATTGGCAACAATTGTATTTATATTTGTATACATTTGCAGAAATGCTCAAAGGTCCGTTGTAATTAAAAAAAATACCTCCTGTAACACCTGAAAAATGTTGCTAGAAACCAAGGCTGTCATGTGCAAAACAATTTAGATAAATGTCCCTTGAAATTTTACACTGCAGCAAGTTCTTTTTCAGTGATACAGGAAACATCAGGGAGTCGTGTATATTCAAATGACAAGTTTTAGCAAGCGCAGTAACCTGTAAACATGACAAACGGTATGAGTGGTGCTGATATCAGTAGTTTATTGTATGTTAAGTCCAACACATTCAAAATGGAAAGGAAAAAACAAGAGAAAACAAAACTAAAATAAAAACATTCTTCACCTGCAACGGTTTTGTACTAGCAACAAGAAAAGGGTAAACACAGTAAATTCAGATGGCAGCCAACTGTTTACCACACCTGCTAAAGCCAAGAAGGTACTTCTATTTCCACTCAAAAGGACTGGAATGATTCACAATGAGGATCCACTGTACTGCAATTTCAACCACGAGAAAATTATTTTACAGTTTTGTCATTTACCGTTTTTAAGGATCCTTTTAAGTTTGGAAAAGGGCTGGGTCATCGAAAAATTGCAGTCGAAAATAAGAACTATTCAACTATAGATGTGTATGCTCAAACATTTTACCACAACTAAGATGTAGAAGCAAAGACTGGTCTAAAAGCACGTGGCTCCTCCTCACTGCACAGCATGATATCAGTCAAAGTGCCCATGTTATGCAATTGGCCTTGACAAATGAAACATTTGGGGTAGAGGGCCCCCCCATGAGAACTGTCCAAAAACACTAAAAAGACCAGAGAACAATTGTGTATCTGCAATAGTGGGTCAAAAAAAATAATGGGAGCAAATTACCGAAACTATTTCTCACATGTGAAAACGCGTCAGTGTCAGCTGCACTGAAGTGCGGCTACGCGGTATCGAGGGAAAAAACTACATCAAATATGCCATGTCTCTTCGTCAAAGCATGTTTCAACTGCAAGAGACGGCAAACATTCCATGCTGATAACTAGATGAGCAAGAAGATTTCCTTTCTTCGTTGCCGGATGAAAAATTTGGGGGCCGAGCTCAAACAGACAAGATTGTCCCAGAAATGTTGGAAATAGTGCAATACCACCAGACAAGGAAGACCTCATTAGCATGTTTGTCCAGAAAATGCTACATCAATTTCACTTCCCCTTTTCAGTGCAAGATAAAAAATAAAAAAATAAAATAAAAAGACAACATCTCATGTTTGTCATGTTTTCCTTTCCAGCTGAAACCAAGATCTTCCCTCCCCGATCAAATTAAATACGATAGTGGACAAGAAAGAGCCTACCAGTATGGTATTCAAAACAGAATGTAAAAATAAATGAACATAATAAGCACAATGAATATTCAGCATATGAAAATACAAATGCATAAACGGCTAAAAAAGTGAGCACGATTATTCGCTGGCAGGCTGGAAATTCGGCCAGCCCACCCATACAGGTTACAAAATTGTTTCTGAAAAAAGAACAGTCTGACAACTCGAGTCCAGGTACTAACCTGAGTGCTGCCATGAAAAAACCTATGGTCAGACTGAAAGTAAGATGAACAGGCTCTGAATCACATCAGACAAATTCTTGTTCAAAAAAAAAAAAAAAATGCAAACCTCGGGTGACCAAATCACGGTCCTGTGGAGCTATGAGCGGCTTCACCCAGGACAGAGCATTTCACCCTCAACGTCTGTAATGTACCTTTTTTTTTTTGGGATTAGTTCTTCATATGCACCTCTTAACCATTTAACAAACAGAACTTGAGGCACCTATTGTCCAAACAAAACCCAGCACAAACACAATATGGAAAAAAAAAGAAAAAAAAAAAAGTACAAAACTCACAGCAGATCATCTTAGGTAGTAAAACACTATGGAAAAAAAATTAAGTGTGCACCAGAAAATAACTTTAATCTTGTGAATACTGCAAGTATTTTTTTTTTTTAATCTGCTCCCAGTAGACAATAGTTCAAAATGAGCAGCTCCACGTTGGGAGGCGGCAGGCCCCCCGAGCCGCCAACACTCTCGTAAGACTGGAAAAGGTGAAATAGAAGGCACCATCATGCTTTTATCAAGTGGAGAGAAATCAAAAGTACACACAGAAAACAAATCATACAGTAAACTATGAATTTCGCTGTACATTTATTCTTTTACTCCACACTTAAGACAGGGAGGGAGGATGAGGGAAGGTGTTGTCCATCCCAGTTTCATGGTCTAGCTGGCAGGGCAAAACATGAAGAAAAAAAACAAAACAAAACTGGGAATCTTAAAAAAAAAATAAAAATAAAAAAATAAAAAAAGAGCGAGCCACCGTAATTACCACCACTCTTCCAACTCAGCTGTCTTGTTCATCCTTCCACTCGTTTGGTGAAAAGTCCAGGATTTGAGCTTTTTTTTATTATTTATTTATTTATAAATGAGGAAAAAAATATAATGTAGATTTGCTTGTCATCTTGTCCATCCAGCAGTAATTGAAGCGTAGTTTTGGGTCAAAAGTGTGAAAAGTACATTGGTCACAGCAGACAGGCTGTGTGCGAGGCCTGCCCCGTAAGTCGTATCGCTTTGAGACAAACAGGTCTCTCCAGCTGCGTTCCGTGCATGGATGTCAATGTAACACGACAAAAAGTACCCATTAGTGCATATTGATGAGTGCATTATGCAATTTTGAAGCAGTGGTCTCTCAAAAAGGAAAAAAGTAAAAGGCAAGCCTTTCCTCTGGAACTGCACAAATTTTTGCATCTCACTCTTTTCCAACAGTAACGGGCAGAAAACTACCATATAAAATGTGCAATAGAGGGATTTCGTGAAGCAGCGCCCCAGTTAAGTCAAGGCATATAATCTCTTTTCCAAATGATGGGCTGTATTATCGTAGTTACAAGTCTTTATCAGTCCCTCCTAATGTGGCAGATTACTCCTGGTTGGTTTGCCTTTTTTTCCACGAATTTACAAATTAAAGTCTGTGATTTCTTGAGATACCAAAAAAAGGATCCTCAGCTCACAACTAATAAGCGAAAAAAAAAAAATTTTGTTTGCTTATTTTGTTTTGTCTATTTCACAAACAAATGGTTGACAGGCTGTGTCACATTCCAAAGCAAAGAGGGAACAAAAAAAATATATATAACAAAAACAAACAAAAAGAAATATATACGTTTATACATGAAGATTTCTTTTCGTTAACGAGAACGGTTGAAGATGAAGAACACGGTACTACTTCCACACTGCAGGTGGTGCTCTTCTCAGCGGCGCTGGGTTGTGAAGCGACCTTCTCCCTGGCCACCAGAACCCCTTCCAGAGCCCATGCCGGGCTTGGGAGCCATGCCGCCTCGAGGTGGTGGTCCCCTCCCGTCGCGTTCGCGCATCAAACCGCTCCCCACGATGCCTCTTGAACCTCCGGGGCCCCGGTCGTTGCGTCTCATGTCCCGGCGTTCGTCGCCTCCGCCGCGGGTCTCGCGCTCGCGCACCGCCCTCGTCTTCTTCTCCTCCACATTCAGGCGGACTTCACCTCGGAACATGATGGGCTGCAGGAGGAAGAGAGGGGTCACTACAGGACAGACCAGCACTTCATAAATCCCTCTAAAAGTTCACAACCCACATCATTCACTGGTTTGCACAACACTGACAAAAAAAACAAACAAAAGCAAAAACACTAAGGCCGTGCTCAGACAGACAATGGCTTTGACTGGGAAAAATACCCAAACAATTTTGTAGTTGTGTGTCCTCGCATTAGTTATGACATTAAATAAGGAAACTTATCATGAACAGGCATTTGTTACTCAAACTGAGTACTCGGTTTTAGGTGATCTTTACACCTGTACCTATAGAGATGAGACTCCAGGTGTATTCAACACAATGCTACAGTTGGTCTGATTAAGGTCTTGGATACTCTTTTTAAAGTGTAATTTGTTTCCCAAAAAACACCGGGAAACCCCTAAACAGTTTATTTATTATAACAGACAATGTCTTAAAACTAGAATATTGATCATTTTAAATCTGGGTCTTGTTTTTTTTTAAGCATTTCAACTGTTCAGTAAAGACTGAGATCGATATGACTGAAACCACAAAATGGGTGCAAGGTAATCATGCAGAGCAATTGTCCACCGTATAAAGGACCGCCTCTAAAAGTGCTTTTTAACACTGACAGGTGCAGGTTGTTATTAAAAATATCTATAATACTGGAGAGTGTATCACTCTGAAATCTCACAGGAGCTGACTCGTTGCAGGTAGACGACATTGTGAACCCGAGTCAGAGTGACAGATGGAGCTATTCAGGGAGAATGAGGTGAAGATTTGCATTGAGAAAATATAGTTTCACCCATGAATAACGGATTGTTTCTGTGCATTTCCAAATTGTGGCAACTAAATGAAGAACCACATTTCATGAAGCTTTCACAAACTATCTTTAGGGGACGGGGATGCGCTGCAGCTAGTTGTGCAAGAGATGGATGAAAACACTTCGGTCACTACCTCTTGCAGAACGTCATGCTTGGACTGATCATTTCACAAAGGATGATTTGTCAGTCAGACAAGAGAAGAAGACTGAAGCACTTGTTGCTTCAAAATGCCGTCCAGCGGGGACACTGGCTGCAGACGATGTCATTAGCTGGAGTTAGGCAGGTGATGTCATTAGCTAATGTTACTTGTTGACCTGCATCAGTACTCATCAGAGCACGGCAGGATAACAGCAAAAGAAGGGGCTAAAATCCAACATGACTGGAAATCAATTACTTCGAGCTGTGCCCCCCTGTGATAACTCCTGGCCTGACTTCAACATCGGTAAATATCCTATTACAGACACAGAAAATACAGACACTGAAAGGGGATATTACAGACAGTGGTGGAAAGAAAAGGTGAACAAATAGCTCCATCTTCACTGGGGGCATTCCCGTAGTGTTGTCAGACATTTAAAATAGCAACTTGATTCTGTCAATTGCCAAAAAAGCACTTTCAGATAATTTCTAAAATGTGGAATTGCCCAGGGATAACCACAGCCATTTCACGGTTTCTGGTCACACTGCACGCATTCAATAATGAACAGACTGGAATGATTTTCTTCCCCATCAATCTTTTTTACCTAAACCCATCAGAGAATAGGGCTCTGACTGAAAAATACCCGAGATCTCTTTTTATGCGTTTAATATTCTACGGGAGTTTAATCCAACTGTAGTATCAAACCAATTTTAGAAATATTGGTCACCTAACCACCACCAAATGAATGAAAGTGGGTAATGAAATGTTAATACATGCCCCTTCTACCTTGGCCCCCAGGATTTTTTGCACCGGATCGGAGTCGTCAAAAACCACAAATCCAAAGTTAGGAAGCTTCCCACCAACACCTTTGGTGTTGATCCGCAGCTCAACAACATTTCCGTATGCTGCAAAATTGGAAAACAGAAAAGAAGAAGTATTTAAACTAACATTCAGTCATTGAATTTACATCAATTTATAAAATGAAAACGACACCAAATCTGTTAACGTCTTGGTTTTTGAGGACACGTACTCATGAAGAATTCTTTGAGCTCGCTCTCATCAATGTCGTGTGGGAGATTGCCAACAAAGAGCTGATGGCTGTCTGGGTACCGGACAATCCGCCTGCTGTCCATCTCACCAGATTCAGCATCTCCCCTGCCACCTGCGGGTCAGAACAACACAGGCAGATAACACATCAAATAAGCTCATCTGTTGGATGAAGAGCCAACAAAGTCCAATTCATTTCAGAGTGCCTTATGTACACTCACTCATCACTTTATTATTATTAGGTACGCCTGCTCAAGACTATCTGCTAAAGTTCAAACTAAGCATCAGAACAGGGAAGAAAGGTGATTTAAGGGACATTGAACCTGGTTCAAGCTGATAGAAAGACAACAGTGATTCAGTTAACCACTGGTTTCAACCAACGTCGGCAGAAGAGCATCTCTGAACACACAACACATCGAACCTGAAGTAGATGGGCGACAGCAGCAGAAGAGCAGACTGGGAGCCACTCCTGTCAGTCAAGAACAGGAAACTAAGGCTACAAATTGCACAGGCTCACCACGATTGGGTGGTCTGCCGAGTCTTGATTTCTGCTGTGTCGTCCGGATGGTGGGGTTAGAATTTGGTATAAACAACATGAAAGCATGGATCCATTCTGCCTTGTATCAACGCATGGTGGCGCAAGTGGTTATTTTTCTTATTTTCTTGGCACTTTTTGGTCCCCTAAGGACCAGTATAGTGTTGTCTAAACAGTGATGCTGAGGAATGTTTCCAGCATCTTGTTGAATTCATGCCATCAAGCCCTGTACTAGCAAGGTGTACCGAATACAGTAATTGGTGAGTGTATGTGGTGAACAGTGATAATCTATTAAAATGTGTTAATCTACCCCTTCTGTTCATGAATTATGATGTTGACCTATTGGATAAAAATTACATTTAGACATGAATGTGACATTTTATCCCGAAGAAGAGCACTAAATCCTGAGTAATGGCCAAAATATATTTTATGAGTTGAGTTCATCCTTCAGTCCATGTGAATGTTTCTGCCAAATTTATGGAATGCCTTCCGGTGTCTGTGATTGTGTTCACCAGAATGGGACTGATGGACAACCAAAAACCTAATGCCCTCGACCACAGCTACCACCTGCATGGGTAATAACCATGAAAAAGGATTTTTAATTCAGACATGACTTAACAAAATCTCACGCTTACCTTTGTTAATGAAACTTAGGTGTGGTTTTCCTGTTTGTGACTCTGAAGACGCAACACCATCTGTTGGTGCCAGAGACATGAAGGGCCGATGAGTAAACCTTGTGAAAACTTAACTCTTAAAAAGCGATCTGTGAAAATCTGATTGACAGTACCAGTTCTGGGACCCCGCGGAGCAAAGGCAGGTCTGTCACGAGTGCGCTGATCTCGGGGTCGAAGTGGTGCTGCCTGTGACTCTGGCTTGGCCTCAGCTCTAGGCTGTAGGGGTGGAAGTGACACACAAAAAGAAAGACTAAATGAACAACACATCCCTTTCATCGGGACTTAAATGGATCAGCTGAAGTCAGCCTATCTCAGCTGGTTGTGTGTTTGTGTGATCCTACATAACGTTTTGCTGCAAAGCTCATTGCTTTGGGCAACTGAGCAGGAAAATCACATTTTGTTCCTGCCTTTGATGCAGGTAGTGTGTGAATTTGAGGCTTCAAAATTATTATTTTTTTTAAATTTCTCTTCAGCCACCATTCCTGGTTATACTTGCATAAATCAGGTGGCCAGTGGTGGGCATTTGTACTAGCAAGTTAGACACAAAAAAGAAACATCACAATCTTGTATCGTTGTGTACCCTTATCTGCATTTGCTTTGACCTTTAACAAGGCGTTCCCCGTGCACATAAATAGACAAGCTCTAAGCTCGAACTGAAATTCTCCTCACACACGCTAAAATCAACTGCTAACCACAATCTAATCTTCAAAGCATACAGTATGTTTACAACAAGCTTATGAAGACACTGATGGAATCCTGCAGGGGGACCCATTCATAAAGTGTCCTCGTGGTTTATTGTGCTGCTAGGAATTTTTTTTTTTTAATGATATTCCACAAACTTCACATCCAATGCTAATTTGTTACCTGTGAGCTTGGAGCTTTAACAACATGGGGTGAGATCCCAGAGGAGGTGACTGTGCCAGTAGGAGGCAGGTTTTTACTGGTCACTGAGGCCCAGGAGAAAGTCTGTGGGGGGATGCAGGCACTGTTAGTGCGCAACACCATACTACATTACACCTAAAAATACTATTGCAGAGCATTTTTCTGGCATCACGAAATTCTCATTTTGAACGCATGATGTATGACTAGACCTAGTATTCCGACAACCGTTTAAAAAAGGACTTTAAAATGTTTAATCAACTTTTGAAACCCTATCCTACAGAATATACTAAGTAAAAATAAATGTGCCTCAGTGTGGGAGCAAAATCTCAGATGGTTAAAATCCATGACAAACACAAGCTGTCATTTTATTCAAGCGCATTTACTAGAAACACGGTACCCAGGTTGCTATAAATCAGATCTGTAATCAGACTTACCCTCCATCTAAAACCTCTTTTTTTAAAACGTGTGGCATAATGTAGCTGCATTAGAGATATGAGACACTGCAGCCTAATTTATAGGCCGAATGAGTATCTCCAATGATGAATACGGACCCATTTAGCCACAGACTATTTCGGTTCAGTTAAGACTTTGGATGGATTTAAACCTGCAAAGTAGCATTTGTCTCCCCCATCTGGCTGCTAGAGTAATTACAAAAACACTGTCCACACTTTGGCTATGCTAGTCAGACATGATCTCTCAAACCTCCCATCTCTGCCAATCGAGAGAGATGGAGAGAACAAGATGGGGCAAAAATAAAACCTCACACAGACTTTATGTTTTATGAAGTGCTGAGAGGTGGGTAATTGGCTGCTTATGACCTACTTTAATTACAGATGATTCTTTTGTTTTCGGGGGTATCAAATTCAAAATTCCCAAATTAAAAAAGTAGCCTATTTAATTATCATTTAGCATTTTGGCAGAATCATAGTTTTGTCATCGCTCAGTTCTGGGGTTGGACACTCTGGTTGCAGGTCTTGGTCATGTAAATGCTTGAAATGCGATTACCCGTACACAGAAGCAAGAAATTAACATTCTTCAGAACACCAGCTGGCTTCTATTACAGGCTACCACAATAATAGAAACCAATTTTACATGATGTTTGTGAAATGAAATTAGTGTAGAAATCCTAACCTAGTTACTTAAGTACATGTAAAACAATTTACAATTAAATTTAAGATACCTCAAAGATTTAGTGAACTCACCGCTAGTATGGGTCTTAGTATTCTTGTTTAAGAGAATCATTTTGAGATATAGCCCATACTGAGATTTATTTGTCCTTACCTTGGGAGGCTCCTGGGTATTTTGTGGGGACTCCACAGGGACTGGTGAAGGAGCCTTCTCCTCCATCTCTTCCAGGACCTTCTCATCTGCTTCAGGCTTTATCTCCTCGACTTTGGACTCTGGTTCCGGTTCAGGTTCAGGTTCTGGAGCTGGCTCCTCCATGGGCTCTTCTACTCCATTACTGTAGACCACAAACCAGCATGTTTTCACCTTGTGAGACAAATCAAATTTTATCAGCAAAATCAACCAGGTTTTAAGTTTTAGCATACGTGACAGGGTGAGGTTCATAGTAGGTGCTGCTGTTGGGGCTCTCTTGAAGGGGCTCAGGAGAAGGCTGCCTCTCCTCTGGCTCCTCTTCAACTTCCTCCTCTGATTCTAAGTGTGAAACATCAAATAAATAAACTGAGATTATTTGATTATTCAACCATAAAACTGTGACTTTAAGACTATCAAATAGCAAAAAAGGTCTGCTTAGGGCATTTGTGAAAATCTTACCCTCATCAAGCTCAGCCTCCGAGTCTCCAAAAACCTCATCCTCATAACGGAAGATGTCATTGTGGACATAGAACTTGTTTGCCACTG
>CAAKHG010016239.1:0-13831 GCA_901007715.1 Dactylopterus volitans | reverse complement strand
ACGTGAAGAAATACGCATGTAATGTACATAAGCGTGTGTGTATTTAACATTGGCCATTTCAGTTTTGGACATTTCAATTGGACTCTCAAGTTTGTGTTTCGGTCGTTTTCTGTAGTTCTGCTCTCGTGTCTCTCGTCTTGCTTGACTTCCTGTCTGGTTATTGTTTTCACCCCCGTCACAGTATGTGTGAGCAGGGGGACCTAAATGCAGAAGCTTAACTGATAAAAAAAAAAAAAAAAAAATGTTTAATTAAGAACCAGGAGAACAGGCAACCAGTCGGGATACAGCGGAACATTAGGCACCAACAAACAGATGAGAGCGACATTAAGGATCTGACAAAGACAGACGCCAAAGACAGGACTTGAATGCAAACTGAGCTAATCACACAGCAGGGAACAGGTGGGCAGACAAGAGGGCAAGCAGGGAGCCGATTGGCTAAGGAGATAAGAGGGACCGAGGCAGCGCAGACAAGGACCAATTAACAAACAAGAGACAGGTGAAAACAATAACCAGACAGGAAGTAAAACAGGACGAGACACCAGGGCAGAACTCCAAAGTAAATCAGGAAACAACCAACGCATGATCAAACACAAACTCAGAGCCCAATTCAACAGTCCAAAATGAGACTGTGACAAACTTATTTTTATGCAAATACAGTCAGACTAACCTGTAAAATCATAACCAAATTCTAAACACTAAAAAAATCACACACAAAAAAGCCTATGAGAGAAGCTTTTTATCACAAACTTGTTTAAAACTCCTGCCAGTGGCACTGTAAAATAATCACACAGCTTCACACCTTTGAAGGTTGTTTTATTTTTTCCCCCCATTTCGTTAAGTTTGATAATTGAATCCATGACAAAGGTAACATCTGCACACATGCTCATCACACAGGTCTGATCAAAGTTTCAGTCCCATGAAGACCCTTGCCAGGCCAGAAACTTTAGTTCAGTTTAATAAGTGGAACAAAAATAGTCAAAAGTGGCTTATTTCTCCATGTACAACTGTGTGCTGCAGTTTGCTGACTTGTGAATTAGCAGATCTCAGTCACGGCATAACTGTTCATGGACTTTAAAGAATGGTTTGGGTTTTTTTTTTTTTTACACTTGAAACTTTTGTAAAAGTGCAAGCTCCCGGTCCAAAAACAATGTAGTTTGCAATATCTAGGTACAGCTGCGGGGCGTTAGGGTCTGTAATCCAGTGGTGGCTTGCTATTTCATATTTATCCATGTTGTTTATCATTAGTTTGTCCCAAATACCATTATTTTGTATCTCAATTCAAATTCTCCTCCCAAGGTCGCTTTTTTTTCCCTGCTTCCACCTCAGTCTCCTCCCTGGAACATCAGCTTTGTCTTATTTCACTTTATTCCAGCCAAACAAAAGCTAAGCAGATACAGTGAGAGGTGTGCTCACTTCAAAAAAGGGTGCAGCCATCTCGGCATGCAACGTGGCACCATGCACCTTCACAGTCTCTAATTGAGAACAATAGTTACGAAAACAATAATAAGCATAAACGTCGTTTATACAGCACAGTAACACGATTAAAACATTTCAAGACTGATTCAAATATAAATCAACAGCTAAAACAACACAGAAACAATGCAACTTTTAGAAGAGAGGTGAAGTATTTCCATTAAAATGATTATATTTGCATGTCTATGCATAAAGTGCATGCAGAATTGTGAACAACTGTGGGATGCAGCTGACTATGGCTAACTGCAGTTACATGGAGGATTATGTTGATGCTGCTAAAGCTGCATATTAACAGCTGTTATGCAGAAGTGATCATTTGAGCTTTCATCTAGCAGGTTTAGATTTTATTTTTTCTATTCTTTTTTTTTGCAGTGCTTACCTCATAAGTATAATGACTGACATAATGCATGCGGCTTTAATAACAAGTTATTCTTCAATTATATTTTCAGTCCCAACACACCTGACATATGAAATTCCTTGTCAGACACACTGCGTCGAATCAGTCGCATAAATTGAATTTATTCATCGGTTCATGCGGTGTGTTAAACATCTCTTTAAATCTAGAAAACAGGATAATGGTTATAACCAAGATTGTCTTTCCTATTTAACACGGACACTGTAATGTGGTATGCAAAATAAATAAAATGTGAATATATTCCCGGAGTTAATCTTTTAGACGAGAGAAGAGAGGGCATGAATAATTCAGAAGAAAAACTGCTGGTCAACCAACACATCAATGACTAGTAAATAATTCAGCCCACAGACTGGCTGAGGAGCTGCCTGCCCCTGATTATGATTGAGAGACACAGGGACAGGACCTGCTTATAGATTCTTGATGAGTTTTACCACATCAAGAAGAGAGGACGGGCAAGGAGGAGAGGAGCCCACAAATAATTCATAAGACAGAGCTGCTGATGAGCAAGATGATGAAATCCAGCGCTCGTGCGCTCAGATTGCATGATGACTTTGTCAATAGCTGCATTCCTGTTTTGTGTTTCCCTGTTTTGTCCTGTTGTTTCAGCTGTGGAATAGTAATGATGTATTTCCATTTGGTTAGTAGAGAACTGTGAGCAGTTTCTGCGCCCCTGTTAGTCAAGGTCAGGGGAAAGATAAATGAAAATAGTGAAGAATACTTGTGATATGTAGATGAAAGCACATGAAAATCAGCATTTGCATGAAAAAAAAAAAATGGCATCCTTAAACCGTAAATGGAATTGCACCTTTTACCTTCATCCATATTTCAGGATACGTCCCACTTTCTCTCCGGGCATGCAAACAGACAACCTGCCATTCATGCACATATGCATATGTACTTCAAGCTACGTTTCTCCCTGCACCAATACGGCAGTGATTTACAGAGACATTATACCGAATAGAGTATACCCAAATGTGCACACAGCTATTCAGGTGTAGAATGGAATGAGCATGTGCATTGGTATATGTAATTGATGTTTTTGCCCCACCCCCAGCCCCGACCCACTCACACACACACACACACACACTTACACAAACACGCTTCCTCCCCTTGCACCTAGTTTCTACCTTTGACACTACGGATCCACAACAGATCAATTTCAAAGAATCGCCAATCATACATCAGATCAACAAAAAACTCATCTTTGACTTGACTGTAGAGTCTTGGAGTGTAAGTTTCACTGAAGTGCTGCTAAGTAGCCGCCGTGATGCAAATGCCTCTCTTAGAGATGAGGTTCAATTTTTGTGGGTAAAAGCTGGTCAAAGCTGGCAAGCAGACATCTGACACGTTAAGGCTGGCGCCATCTGTGTTTCTTCTTCAGGTGTGCGGCAAAGTTTGTGGTGTTACCCGAGTAGTTTATCTCGTACTCCTGAATACAAAATGATTCCACGCCGCTGATTTATTTCAGAGAGGTGAGCAAATGTCTGGAGCTTCTTTTTCTTGGCGCCTCGCAATGACCTGCCCTCTGGTGCTACACTGCTGCTAGCATATTTTAGAGGGAGCAGCAGGACGTGCACTGGGCGGGTTGCAATTTCAAAATAAAGGCTTTCTTACAGAACACACTATAGACTAATGTTTAGAATTTGTATCATTGGATCAGTGTATCGATGTAGATCGATGGATCGTTACCCCCCTACAATTACATATGGCTGCATTTTAAATGGAAATGCTTTCAACACAGGCCTCATTCGTTCTCAAACCCCAATTTTCCTCGTGTGCTGATTGTCGCTGAATTACAATTGCTGGGACTCCCTGTTGTTTATTCGGTTCAGATCATACCCATAGGCAACAGATCATCTGGGATCCACAGCTTTGAGACAGCACAGGGATAAAACATGATGGCTGAAAGCTGACATGAAATCACAATTAAGGTCATACATGCAGGCTGACAGTAGTGCCGTCCTTCAGCTAATGAGGTGCCAATCAGAGCCTTTTGCAAATCAAGTCCCAATGAGATGATAATGCAAACCAGACTGGCGGACTGTGAACACGCAAGCTGTTAAATGAGTAACTCAAGATGTTTCCTAAAAAGAAATCTGCAGTTACTTCACACGTCATTTGTAAGACTCAACCTGTAGCTTTCAGACGTCTCGGTTCTTCAGACTCGACGGGAGCCATTTTAGATACCACTAGGGGTGTAATGGTTTTGAACCGAACCGCTAAACCGCGGTTCAGAGGAGTTCGGTTTAGTGACTCGTTTGAAACATCTTGAACCGCGGTTCGGTCACGCATGTCAAAATTACTAGGAGCACTTGAATGCAGCATAACCTCTCACATGTGTTGATGGCAGACAAACCTGAACTAGCAGACCCTCCAGCGGCTGTTCGGTCGTCCGTGGAGGCATTTTGGTTTTCCAGCTGAGACTACAGAGGCTGGTGGTCGTGTTGTTATCAAGACGCAAGTTATTTGTCGTTTGTGTTCAGCGAAACTGTCTGTGGGAGCGAGGGGCTAACACCTCAAACACGCTAGCGCATATGAAGAGAGATCACGCTGACAGAGACCTCACTCAGCCCGGCGCTGCAGCGACGACCCCACGACAACAGCCAGATCTTCACGGAGCCTTCAAAATGAAACTTGGTCCGAAATCAGAGCGAGCAAAAGCGATTACCAATGCTATTGGGGTTTTCATGGCGTTGGACATGCGTCCCTTTTCTGTTGTTGAAAACCACGGATTCAAGCGACTGCTAAATGTCCGAACCGAACAGAAGTTTGAACTGAACCTCAACTTAAAAACCGAAAGTTGAACCGAACCGCAGGTATGGTGAACAGTTACACCCCTCGATACCACATTGATAAACTGGCCCACTGAAAAATATTTTCTGTTTCAGAAAGCCTGGAATAAACAATACGGGCCCCATTTAAATTATCTATGGTGCATGGTCTACACCATGTTGTGCAAGTGCATTTGTGGCATGTCCAATCCATTTGAATTAGTTAAACGGGGGTGTAAATGGGTTGTAATTATTCTCTTAATTAACAGTAGGTGTGTTTTGGGCATTATATGCATTTACAATCAGTTTCATCTCCCGTTCCCATTAAGGTGCGTGCACCATGGCAAATTGGCAAATTCAGTATACTGGAAAACAAACTAAAAAAAAAATAGCTACAGCTATTAGTTTTCACATGGAGGTTTTTGTAAGTCCTCAAAGCAGCCTCTTTTAACGATTTAAGAAACAACACAACGCCTCAACACAACACACCACAGAGAAACAGAGCATGAACGAGCATTAGATCTCGAGCGATCCTGTTGGTACGTTAGGAAATTAAATCAAAAAGTGAAGTTACGCTGCTGCGGGTGTCTCTCTCAAAAGGGGCTTTTTTTTCTTCTGCTGCAGTTATTCAGTAAATATGAATTGAATTCATGTTTATCCTGTTATCAAACGAATGGCACACGGCATGCAGTTCAGTGCACAAATCGGAAAGCCGCAATCCGCCACAGCTCCCTGGGGAACCGGGGAGCAATCGCGATCTTTCGCATTCTCAAGTTTTTAATTGTAATCTTTGGCATGTTTGTGCACCACTGCATGTCCCTGTATGTGTAACAAGTGTGCACAGGCACAACCTTACTATCTGAATAATAAAATGATTTATAATCAATCATGAATAACAAGGAATAATATCTCCTTTAAATTGCAGAAAAATACTGTTCCATTGACATTAGACTATCTTTTTATTGGCATAGTCGCTTTACTGAGCTATATATACACGAGACACACATCCAAATGTGGACAATTCTTTCAAAAATCATGTGTAATCTGTGATTTTGTGATGAATTAAATATAACCATTTCTTTGCAAATGGTTACAGTCATAATTAGTCCAACCACATTCAATATAAGTGACTAAGTATGAGTTCTTGCTCTGGTGCCAGCTCGGTGCCATTTCTTAAAATCTTTGATTATTCAACTTGGGTCATATTATAATGTATAACACTATGTAAAAAGGCTCTCTGATCCACAAGAGTAATGGGCATAAAACATCCTTTGTGAAAATTTATCATGCAAATCAGTGCAGTGAGCAAGTGATGTAAAGATCACGCGCAACACGACAAAGCACTTAACTTTGGAGAATCAGCATGACCCAGTGATGGAGGGTAATTTGGCTCGAGTGTGCTCAAGATGTTGCAACAATTAATTTGTGGTTATCTGCATGCTGAATTATCACACAACCCTAACAAAATGAATGCTACAGCAAAAAGTGACTCATTGCACACAAGATGTGGATGGTTACCATGATGACACAGTGGTTAACCAACAGTATTTCTATTTAGTCTGCATGTTCTGGAGGCTGTGATGGCAAAGACTTTGTTGCTCTGCCGAAAAAAAATTATTCCATAAGTGAATTTTAAGCAGCTTTTTTTTTTGAAGGCAGCTGTATGAAAGCCTGTTCGGGGTGGGGCGCTCATCAGATACGGACAAAGCAGCGATCAGCTGCTTTGTATCCAATCACACCTCCAACATCCCTTCTGAGTGTTGTTAAGAGCATGTTGTTGAGATGTCCTTTGTTCGGCTTCAGACTCAATAAGCAACTTAAAACATAAAAAGAAATTCAGCAAGACTGCCCAAGCTGACATTGTGGCATGGTGCGCCAGTGTGTCTAAATGTTATCTTAAAACATTTTCGGACCATATTTCCGTTTGATGCTGAAGATTAATGAGAGTGCTGAAGTAACACACTGAATTTTCATACCGTGTCTCAGTGTTACAGCAAAGCCAGAAGAGTGTGAAATCATCTGAACTCAGAAAAGACAAAGCTGAAAAAAGGATATGATTTATGTGAGCAGTTCTAAAATGGTTATCCTTAATAATTAAGTTCATTATTTACCTGTTGTGTTCTAAGTCATCACTGACAATCATTGATTTCTTATCCTGTTTTAATAGAGTTTGAAAAACACGTCACTCCCTTTCCCATTATATGATAAATCTAAGATTATCAGCAGCTGTTTTTAGTATTGCTAATATTTTTATATCAGCAATTAATCAAATGACAAAATGGATGGCAAAAGGCGTCACTCATAATGATAATATTAAACATCATGGCAAACCATATGTGAAGTAATTATCCCGATCGCAGCAAATAACCGTCTACTGAGCGCTTGAGCAGACGAAACCATCTTTCTCCCACAGCTGGAAAACCCACAGAACCACAAAGGCGTACGGAAAAAAAAGGCGCATTTAAGATGCAAACATCAAAAACATCAACCTGCACCTGCAAGACATAGTAAATGTCAACCTGGCGGATCAGAAGCTCTGAAATGGTTATGATATGGATTTATGTGTTCTGACACCCCGCAGATGGTGTGAATTAGTCAGGGAGGGAGGGGGGCTGCCAGCACGAGTTCAAGAGAGGTGACCTGGCCTTCAGCCTGCCGCTCGTGGAAGCAGAGCAACAGACGCCGAACTGCTGATGCTGATGCTGCTGCGCAACAACCCAAAGGCGGCTCCGGCAGCTGTTATTGATGCTACTGAAAGAGAGTGCTCCCGAAAACTGCCCTAATCTAATCAGCGATAAACACAACTGGAAGCAGCCACAGCAGCACAAACATGAACAAAAGCAGACTGGCTGACAGAGAAGCTACATTGATTTTGACAAAAAAGCAGATAAAAGTATTTGGGGAAAGATGGAGACACATGACCCAGTTCAAATGGGGTTTTAAATAGGTAATGATTGATTTTTTTTTTTTTTTTTTCCCCAGCGCTTAAAGTTGATTTTGCATTTGAGACTGGTTTTCTATTAGCCGGTGCTCGTAGCTGAATGCTGCTCGCAAACAAAAGGTTTTCCAGCGTTGCCCGTGTGTAAAGGGCTCCCACTTAAGAGAGTACGGTTTGTGTGTACCTCAAAGAACAAAGACAAATGCTTGCAAAAGCATTTAATGTTCCACAAAGACCGTGAGGCTCAAAGAGTTAGCAAACTTCCAACGAGACAGTCGCTGTGTTGCGTTTGATAGAGAACGAGCTGCCGTCACTGACAGTAAATATGTACAGAGAAAGTGGCTCACCTGATTGATGTGTTTCAGTTTGTCTATGATTTGATTGATCAAGGGGTCGGCCGCTCTCACTCTGACTTCAGGGTTGGCGTCCTGAGCTTTGACGCCGTTGCCGACCACACGGAGCGTGTAGCTGGGAACAAAGTGCAGGAGACAGAGTTGACTGTTAAGCATTTTCTTATATCCCCCGGTCATGTTCCTCCTTAACATGACACCGACAAAGCAAACTCGACACTCTTAACGGCAAATGGAAAATCTATTATAAAATCTCTCCTCTTTGGGGAGCGTTATCAAAGGTGATTGATTTTCTGAACTCACAAAAAGGTGATGGTATTTTTCTTTTGGAGGCATATTCTCGGGGTTACAAAGGGATTTACGGCGCGGAAGAATCATGACCCGACTGCATCCGCACATGCGCGCGTGCTGTGCTAAATTACGTGGTATGGTTTATGAAAGCTATGCATCACGCTCTTTATGGTCTCCCTTGGAAATGAAACCATTAAAACACACAGTGAGTACACTCAGTGTAACTATTCACTTATGATTTGCACATTAGTGTTTCACTGTGCTGCATTAATCATTGTTTTAAAGCAGTTTGTCGCTGTTATAGCTTGGTAATAGGCTTCAGTTCAACTCAAGGACTCCACACTCTTTGGTTTCAGTGCAGTTTGTCAGCTCTAATGACTCTGACCATGGCGGCTGGTGAGCAAGCACAATTTACTCACATCTTAATCTCCCGCATATCATTTAATGAAACTAATCGATCAAGGTAAAGTCACTCATCGCTGAAAACTCTGCAGAGTGTCGGCGGACTTCTGATTAGACAAGGGGGAAGTGTCAAACCCCAGTATCAATTTGAACATGGATATTCTGATTCGAAAGTGCAAAATATAATATAATATTAAAAAAATAATAATAATCTGGTGACTTTGCGGCAGGTGACACTAACTTGGTGTGATTTTAACACAAGGTCAAGAGGAGAAAAGTGCATGAATGAATAAAATGCAGGAAGCATGGTGCCTAATTTATTTAAAAGAGAAGGTGGGTGACAGATTTCAAATTTAGTCACAATGTCTGGGTTCTTCAGATGTAATTTTGATATTAATTTCCTGCCAATCCCGAGTTGCTAAGAGAGATTATTTTTGGAAAAATACAGCCACAATTCAGTGTCCCTTTTTTCGCATTTCATCAGCGGTTCGTCTGTTATCTCCAGGTTTGTTTGTTTTTTCTGACTGGGTCTCTTTCGTCTGTTCGTGGCCTTTGTCCTCTAAATCTTTGCCGAGACTGTCTTTCTTCTGGCAGCCACGTCAACCGGAATATTGAGGTGAGCATTTCAAATCTGTCAACGATAATTTTGGTAACTCACATAAAGAGACTCACAACAATCACAAAAAGCTGTGGGCATTGAAGCAAAATTTATTATCAGAATTTCTGGTTTGCATTTTTTTTTCTTTTTTTTTTGTGTGATTTCAGTCATTTTGTTGCTACATTAGTTTAACCTTGCTGTTGACCAAGCTCATCATAACACATTTGTATTCCGCATCCTTACTGGAGTCAAAGCAGCAGTAAGAAGAAAAGAGCGGCTCCTTTGGACGCAAGTGGGACAATGGTGCCTTTTAAATGTGCTGGTGGACAGAAGACTTATTTGAAGGGAAAAGCGGATTTTGAGCCATGGCTATGACAAAAGAGGAAAAGAAATTTCAAAACAAGGTGAAAAGAATTTTCCTTCTATTCAATTCAATTCAATTGTATCCATATGGCGCCAAATCACAAGAGAGGTTATCTCAGGACACATATGAGCAACACCGGTGTCTCACTCCGTTGGTTTGAGAAAAGGGAAAAGAGAAAGAGGTGAAAGAGAGAATACATTTAAATATACACGTTGGCTACAAAGACATGATAGATTATACATGTCCTTGAAGAGCTGAATGCTTTTTTTTTTTAAAGTAATAAGGCTCAAATGAAGAGTAAATGTACTTTGAGCCCAAGCTTATTATTTCATAAAGTAGAAAAACTTTCACGGGAAGAATAAATGTCCTGCAAAAGCTGAATATTTTGCTGAACATTTTGATAATTTAATATTGTTAATGGTAAACTAAGGAATAACACTGAATGGACCAGGACTAAATTGTGAAATACCAATGAGCTCCGGCACTATTAGTTCTGCGAAGAGTAGCGGAGACGGCTTTCGACTGTGATGCCTTTTCGCTGTTCCCAATCGCGGGGGGGTGGGGGGTTGGGTCAGAGGGGGCGGGGCTTCGCTGCCTGTCTCTCACACATTCAGAGGAGGAGAAAGTCAAACATTCAAAAGTCTAGTTGTTCATCACCAGAATCAATGCCAAGGACGCCTGCTGCCACCAGTGTTACAAGTCTTTGCATGTACTGCAAGTGCTGGAACACCACCAATTTTTCAAAGGATTTAGCGTGCGTTGAATGTATGTTTCAACGGCGTAGCTCGTAATTCACCGCTCGTTTCCCCAGCAACCTGAGGGATGTTATGCCAGCAGGAGTTAATTAACTTCCATAAAATAAACAAACATGGTTAATAGTAACATTAGTTAGTTACATGCTCAGGTGTGTGTTCATTCTGTTTGAAATAATGAAAGCATCAGCTGACCTGTCATTCAGAAATTAGCTAAATTAGTCATTAGTAGATAAAAAAAAAAAAATGCATACAGTATATGAATATACAGTATACACACGTACCAACTCATTCCGAGAGCTGCAGTTGTCTGGGAGAGAATATCCAGACTGGTTCAAGCCGATAGAAAGGCAACAGTTACTCAATTAACCAGTTGTTTTAACTGAGGTCTGCAGAAGAGCATCTCTGAACACACAACATGTCGAAACCTGAAGCAGATGGGCTGCAGCAGCAGAAGACCACACCGGGTGCTGCTCCTGTCGGCTAACAGGAAACAAAGGCGACAATTTGCGGAGGCTAACCAAAAATGTAAAACAGGACTTTGAATAACGTTGCCTGGTCTGATGAGTCTCGACTTCAGCTGTAACATCTGGATGGTAGTATCAGAACTTGGCATAAACAACATGAAGGCATGGATCCATTCCCCCTTCATCAACGGTTCAGGCTACTGCTGGCGGAGTAATGCTGTGGGATATTTTCTTCGCACACTTTGGGCCCTTTAGTGCAAACTGAGCATCGTTCAATCACCACAGCCTACCTGAGTATTATTGCTGACCATGTCCACTCCAGCAGGATAAAAATGCCATGCCACAAAGCACAAATAATGTCAAACTGGTTTCTTGAACATGACAACGAGTTCACTGAACTCAACTGACCTCCACAGTCACCTGATCTCGATCCAATAGAGCAACTTTGGGATGCGCCGGGAGAGGAGATTCACATCATGAGTGTGCAGTCGACAAATCTGCAGATGCCGTCATGTCAACATGGACCAAAATGTCTGAGGAAGGTCTCCAGCACCTTGTTGAATCTAAGCCATGAAGAATTAAAGCAATTCTGGTACTAGCATGGTGTACCTAAGAAAGTGATCGGTGAGTTTATATATACTATATATAGATGAATAGGTACTGCGTATACTGCTAAAAGCTGGCTTTGCTAACCTGCAGCTCAAACATGTTGCCCATGTTTCCACTGTAATCTTTTATACTGTTGTAAATAACAGTTTAATTAGTTTTAATGTTTGAATAATCTGACACTTTAAGCACTAGTAGTTGGTTAAAACATGGTTGTTAAATTTTACGCTTTTTGGATTAAACCAATTATCGCATTGCACTCTTCAATACTTATGTGTTCATAACAGTGCTGATTCAGATTTTAAGAGGTTTATATTTAAGGTTATATGTTGTATGAGAAATGAAAGCATTTGTTTATTTTGTTCTTCATCTTTCAATTTTTCTATTTATGAAAGCACCAATAAGAGCACAGATTAAATACATGATCAATAAGCAGTACCGATAGTAATAGTAGCAGTTGTACTAATACTTTTAAAATATTACCCATATCCATCCCTACAAAGGAATTTTGGTGCAATTTCTTGTCATTATTGATTACTGATATGTTTTTTTTATTGCTGATTTTTGGGGGATCTGCAGTTACTGTTAATTGTGTCATTTTTTTTGTAACGTTTGATGTTTTGTAATGTTTGATGAAAGGTGTCCACGCACAATTGGTCTTCACAGCTGATGCCTGTTTTACATTCTAGCACGGCTCTCGGCAGACAGAAGTTAAACATTCAATAAACAACAAATTCCAGCCATTTCAAAAAACTGGTTGTGCCTTTTTTCAACCAAAATTGAGTGATAAGCCAAAACCTTCGATTATGAGGCCAGTCACAAGAGGGAGTTTGAAGCTTCAGTGTCTAGACACACCCAATAGCTACATTTTGAGCTCCCAGGAAAACATGTTGCTGCAGCACTTGTCAACAAATTCTTTGAGTGTCTTCTTTGACCTGTTTTTTGTTTTCCTTTTTACAATATCTGTTTGAGTTGAAATAAACACACAAATCAAAATGTGAAAGTAGAGGCCCCGTTTGCTCAATACAGTAGGCGCCTGCACCCATGGAGAGTGTGTGTGTGGGGAATAAGCTGCACCAGAACCCTGAATACCGTAGCGGTGATTCGACCGCCTCGAGGTGTGTTTAATCCCTGAACTCACCTGCAGAGATTTAGATTACAAATTCAAGAACTGGAGAGAATAACGTTGGGTCTGGGTTACTATAATTTGTTCAAATCCATCTGCTAGACATTGTAAAGGTTAGAAAAATAAATAAACGCAATTAGATTTATGTGCCCACTTGCACTTGTAGCCTTTGATAATCTCTTAGATTGCTTGTTGTTATCTTGAGATGCCGTCCTGTGAAACAAATAATGCAAAATCCAGCTCTTCATAACCTGGTCTTTTTCCCTCATTTCTGTACAGCATGATTAATAGCAGATTGAAGAGATTACATCAGGGCCATCTGTGCTCAGCTCCAACCCAAGAATGTGTCTGGAGCCACATATCGGGATAAAGAAAGCATGCATTTTGTTCACAAAAACTTTTTTTTTTATATATTGGAAAAAAAGAATATGTGGGTGTGAACTTAGATGTCTTCAGATGTAGAAGCATATCTGAAATACAATTTTTATCCAGACATGTTCTCTCGCTCTCTCTATCACACAAACACACACACACACACACACATATATATAGACAGCACATCTTGCATTCAGTAAGCAATGTACTTTATGTTGCCACAGGGATCTATAACCTGAAACACATACAATCTCTTGTAACATCCTGCACACTGGAAATGCAACAAAAAAAAAGGCTCTCTGGAGGGTTGCAACACCAGAAAATAAGCGCCCGCTTCTTAAGAGGTTTCATAGATAAAAAAAAAAAAAAAAAAAAAAAACATTGATCATAGTCATCATATATTCTTCAGGGTGAGTAAAAAGCATACAGTAGCATCAAGCACAACCTGCAAGAGGATATCAAACAGCTGAGTGATTGCCTGTGCCTCTCTGGACCAGCAGCAGGATCCTATAATCCATATCCTTCTCCCCAAAGGGACGCTTGGTTTGCATCTCATCTCCGCTCACACTGCTGCTCAGCCCTAGATTGAAAATTTCAATCATTTTACTCTTTGCCGTTATCCCCATCTCATTCAACTACATTTGTCTGTAAGTGCAAACTCTTCACATCTGGGACAAAATATTCTGAGGGCTTCTTTGCCTTTTTTTTCCCCCCCTCCCCACGACTTCAGGACGAAGCGGGATTGGTGCATCAAAGTGATTTACTCTGATCGGCACGACTACTCTCAACAAACCTCAGTCTGGTTTGCTTGAATACTGTGGTTATGCCTTGGATGCAGATGAAAACTGCACTGCAAGATTGAATAATTCCGTTTCCTTTCATTTTGGTTATATGTGTGTGTGT
>CAAKHG010016236.1:0-13685 GCA_901007715.1 Dactylopterus volitans | reverse complement strand
AGCAGGGTCCACGAGAAGCGGCCACGTCGCGCCTGTTTTAGAACCGATTTTGCCGTCAAAGGAAAGGGACGCGAGAAAAAAGATCGATATCAGTGTTTCGCAATATTTCAAATATTTTAACCGCTTTATCTTGCAGTCAAGTGGTTCTTGTTTCTGGAACTACGGCCACAGATCGGCCCATTTTGTTGAGAGTAACCAGTGGTGTCTGATGGCAGGACTGAGCGGTGAAATCTCTCCCTATGACAAACTGACACACGCACAATAAGACTGGAATGTAAGTTTTAGAATTATTATAGCTGATTTTTTTTTTTTTTTTTTTTTAGATGAGCCTTTTCCTTTTTTAACTAGCAAAAATGTATTTCTGAAGGCGCAGAGCGTCATCCACTGACTGTCAAACACCACCACTTGAAGGATAAAAAAAACAAAACAAAAAAACCCAACTAATTATCTCCTTAAGGGTCTTGTGACATCATCCCTTCATTAGCATTATATTTGGTTTTATTGACCGAGGGAGGTGCCGATATCATTTAAGGATGTTTGGAGGCTGTATTTTGTTATGCCATAGAAGCGTGCTGCGTTTTAGTGATAATTATACAAAGTATGACGACACACTAATCAGGAGCACCTCCCTCAAATTTAATAAAACCTCAACACTGACATTCCCATGAGGGATTTTTTTTTGCAGAGCACAAACCATGTCAACAACAGCCATTTTCCCCACCAACATTCCCGGGGACATATTTAGCCAGATTATAAGAATTTCTGCTCTTCTGCATCCCAACGTTTGGGAGAATTTACTCAAATCAGGCTGATGACGCATGACGGAGCAAAATAAACCAGACTTGCTACACGTAGTCCTGGTTAAATGCTAAACCCACACAGATTTACGCAAATGCATTTAATTCTACTCGAGTGCAGCTTAAACACACTGTGCTGAAATTTTGATGCCATAGAAACGACGGACAGATCTTAGGCCAGATTTTTTTTTTAATAAAATACAAATGGAAAAAAAACAAAACAAACAAAGGCGCGAAAACAAGATGCGATGAGATTTTCTTCAGTGCTTCCGGCCGAGTGTCTGGACAAGCCGGACCAGGACCGTCAGAGAGCCGGTCTGGACCTCGCAGCGACGTCTGGAGTTGAGAGATCTTTTCCTCCGCTTGTGGTGAATCCGCATGGTCACTTTCATCTAGAAATCATAATACATAAACCAGTGTTGAACTGAGGGTGACAACACCGGCACATCTATTTCTGCCTGTGATTTGGGTTTAGCATCAACCCATAGACCAGTTAGCATTAGCATTAACTTAACTCGGCGTGCCACCGACTAACGTTCGTGTAACAAACTAAATAATACTTATTTAATTTACCCTCATTCGACTCATGGCCTCATGGAACGACGTCACCAGCTTCTTGTAACCTCATTCAAGTTTCCACGCCTCACGACGGTTTCGGTGCCCGCCTCTACGTTTATCATCATTCATTATCCCCTCGTTAATTGCGCCCGGTCGTCCGTCCACTTCTCACGGATCCTCCCCCTCTCGTGCCGTCGTCCAAAGCGCAAACGAGGTGAAGTGGAAATAGAAATGAAATGACCCGAGTTTGCCGCCGCAGGTTTGAACGTTTGGCGGGCGAACGTGAAGGCCGCGAGCGTTCCACCAATCAGCGTCCCTGGCGGTTTGTTCCAAGGTTGTGGCCGACGGCCGAACGTCTGACCTCAGTTAAGTTTGCCGAGAACCGGATCGACCACATCGACTGTGACTTTTGCTCATGTGCTGACTGCACAACGAGAGGTTTCGTCTGAGTTCAGCTGGCTCGTTTTTCTTATGAGCTGCTCGCCATGCTGCGCGTATTCTTCTCCGGGGACTGTTATCGGATGGGCTCAGTTCACCAGGGTCTCCATATCCCAGGTTGAGACAAAAATCACCGAAACATGCGAATAAGAGCAGCGATAATTTATGATAATTAACGTCGAGGCGCCTCTCGGTGCGACCGGTATCAGCTGGAGTGGTTTCACGTTCTTCATCCGTCCGGCGCGTCGAGGAACAAGGCAAACATCAAGGTCTCCCTCTTGTGGTCAAAGGGGCTAATAGATTAAATCCACAAAATCTGCTTTGCCATGTGCCAAATTAAAATTGGAGATTCATCATCAGTCTTATTTCATTTCTTATGTTCAGTGTCTTTAATTATTACAGAATGAGTTTGCAAAGCATTCATGGTAAGCAGTGTTTTCACATAACTTAACAGTCAGCTGGTGAGGGGGAGGTGACTGACAGTAAACTTGATTCTACTGTTAACAAAATAAGAGCTTGTTCATGAGTTTTATTCCGTGAATTGTGGCGGGAAAGAAATTGACATTGGACTCTAAATGCGCGTAACTGAGGAGGTCGCCGACGACGCTCAGATGATTCCTGCAGCGGCCGGACCTGAAGCAGGCCGTCACTTTCTGGGAGTCCAACCGCTGGACTGCTGATTTTAGCCAACAACCACTTCCTTGATAATGCAGAATTTGGTTTCATGGCAGGGAAAAAAAAATGCCATTATTTTACCCACTTCTGCAGCAAACAAACTTCCAGTTTGAGGTTTAGATCGAGAATGCCGGCGGTTGCCGCGACACCTTCCTCTCAGCAGCCAGTCTTTACTGCTGAACAGCTGACACTTAAACCGTTACATTGATCCGGGACAACTAAGACAACAAGAACCCTCCACGGATGGCATCTGTCCCAAAACAGAATTTAAAAAAGAAAAAAAAAAAAAATACAAGTCGCATCCTCTGACAAAATTTCATTAAAAAAAAAAAAAAGGTTTTTCACTCAGTCTTTGTTTTCCCTCCGTCCACGTTGAGGAAGCTCCTGTCCGCTTCTGTCGCTCCTCACTCGTACTCGGCGATCAGCACCATCATGCAGACTCCAAACAGCAAGGCCAGGATCTCCATCAGGGACTGGCCGAAACTGGAGCGGCCCGCAAGCAGCTCCGGGAGGACAGTCACCGTGGCGATGTACACGAAACCGCCGGCTGTGAAGGGCAGGATCCAGGCGGTCGCCGCGGCGCCCACGCCCTCAGCCAGCAGGGAGCACGCTGTGCCGGCCAGAGCTCCCAGGGCTGTCACCAGCTGTAGACACATGGCCTGACGGGGGAGGGGGAGGAGAAAGACTGGACTTCAACACTTTCTCCAGGCCTCCACGTATGCAAGTTTATCTTTCATGTGCAAGTGTCGCCATGTGAAGGAAAAGAAATTGCTCACCCATAAAAGAACATCGTTGCACTACCGTTAATAAGAGAGGTTGCCGGCAGGCGAGGCTTTCGTACATTTTCAACATCCGTTACGACAAGAGTGGTGCTAGCTCGTTAGCAATTTTACAAACTTTACCTTTAACAACGAGAACTGAAGCCCGATGTTGTATGTGAACCACTTAAGTTGCAGTTCACATCCATTCCTCTACATAATGCACATAGTGAAGAATTAAATGTATTAAAATTTATTACAAGTAGAAAAATGATCATCTAATCCTATTGGACATGTGCCTAAAAATGTTGTCATAATCAGCGATTGACTTATGACCAAATGCATGCTTTGTAATGTCATAATGACCTTGACCTTTGACCATCAAATTAATGAATTCATCCTTGAGACTGTGAATTGACTTTTTTTTTTTTTTGCATATTGGGGGAAAAAAACCCTCCAGGCATAAAGATTTGAGAAAGGGACAAATGTCAGAAAAGTTGACGTTTGACTTTGTAGATACAAATATCGTGACGTCATATCATATTCTACTTTTGGACGTTTGTGTGGAAGTTATTGGTGTAACAGTTCACCATACCTGCGGTTCGGTTCAACTTTCGGTTTTTAAGTTGCGGTTCGGTTCAAACTTCGGTTCGGTTTAACCCGACAGCGTTGCTAATTGCTTTTGCTCGCTCTGATTTCAGACCAAGTTTCATTTTGAAGACTTGGTGAAGATCTGGCTGTTGTCGTGGGCTCGTCGCTGCTGCGCCGGGCTGAGCGAGGTCTCTGTCGGCGTGATGTCTCTTCATAAGCGCTAGCATGTTTGAGGCGTTACCCCCTCGCTCCCACAGGCGGTTTCGCTGAACACAAACGACAAATAACTCGCGTCTCGATAACAACGCGACCACCAGCCTCTGTAGTCTCAACTGGAAATCCAAAATGCCTCCATACGGACGAGCGAAGAGCCGCTGGAGGGTTCTGCTAGTTCAGGGTTTGTCCGCCATCAACACGTGTGAGAGGTTGTGCTGCGTTCAAGTGCTCCTCGTAATTTTGACACGCGCGACCAAACCGCCGTTCCAAGACGAGAAAACGAGTCGCTAAACCGAACTCCTCTGAACCGCCGTTTAGCGGTTCGGTTCAAAACCGTTACACCCCATAGTGGAAGTATTATCTTCATCAGTGAGACACACAACAGTTATGGCCAAAAATGTGCTCTGACCTTTGACCTTTTGACCACCAAAATTTAATCAGTCGTCCTTGAGCTCGTGCTGACAAACTGGAAGACTTCTCCTTCGTGCTTCCCTGAGTTACGATCGCAACACAGGGACATATTTGAGGTCACGGTGACCCTGACCTTTCATCACCAAATATAATTAGTTCACCCTTGAACCTTTTTCCTGCCAGATTTCAAGACTAACACTAACACTCAAGCAGCCTACCTTCTTCTTGGTGCACCCGGACTGGACAAGGATGGCAAAGTCACCAATCTCATGTGGGACCTCGTGCAACAGGATGGTGAGGGTGGTGATGGCGCCCACTGCAGGACCGACCAGGAACGACGCTCCAATCGCCAGGCCGTCGGTGAAGTTGTGCGTGAAGTCGGCAGCCAGGTTCAGGTAGCCCGACACCTTGATGTCTGTGTGAGAAGAAGGAAGCAAACCGTTTCCACAGCCAATTAACAGAGTTCTTCAGTCGTAATGTGATGTGTGGGTCTGATAATGAGAGTCGAGAGGGATGTTGTCTGCTAAACGCCCGCATAGGGAAGTCGCAATGTTCAGAATGAGATTCTTCATTGTGCCAGGCGGGGACGTGCAGTACATGTCCTGGTGCAACCCGCCCAGCACGCGGGAAACAAACTATTCCTGCAGCCTAAGGAAATGAAGGAACTTCATCCGGGAGACGTAAAATAAACGAGCGATCGTGTGTGTGCGGCAGCCAGGACACGAGGAAAACATGACAGCAAAATGTATTTGCTTAATACGCTCTGCACGATGAGCACAATTAACCGCCTCAATGAGGTGTGAAAAAAAAAAAATAAATGTAGGAAATCTGAGCCCATTGCGGGTCACGAACTATGCAAACACTGTTGACACCGAGTGCAGACATTTCTGAACTGACATTTCTGAACTGCCCCGGGGTCCAAATACAAACAAGTGTGCGGGACCTCTGCCAAAATAGGAGAAATTGGTTACATAACCCATGCTCAGGACTTGAGGCTTGGACATGGCATACAGCTGACTCACTCGGCGCGTCCACAGCTGGCTGGCGAGCAGGAAACTGTGAAACTCGTCGATAAACACACTTTTATCACCAGTTTCTGTTTCTGCTCTGTTGAAATCCACTCTTCAGTTTCCTTTGTTCATTCTACCACCTAGTGAAGACGCGAATGAACTGTATTAAAAAAAAACTCATAATTTCATCATTTATGGACCCGTAATATTTTTCTCTCAAATGTTTTCATAATCAGTGTATGACATATGCCCAAATACATGCTTTGTGATGTCAAAATGACCTTGACCTTTCACCTTTGACCACCAAACCGCAATTCATCCTTGATATTTGACCGCTTAGATGCAAAATTTCATGCAATATCAGTTTAACCATTTAGATTTCCGTGGAAGTCTCTCAAAATCAACCTTTTGTAGCGTCAAAGGTTATGGCCAGAAATGTGTTTTGAGAGTTCCTCGACCTTTCAACCACCAAAACATGAAATCAGTTCACCCTTAAAGAGTTGAAATGTGCACGAGATCTGAAGATTCTCCCTCCAGGCATTCCTGAGATATCTTGTTAGCAAAAATGGGACGCACAGACGGTCAAGTCAGACAACTCGAAACATCAGGCCTCAATTATCACCAATCAAAATGCCTCCTATTAACCTGTATTATCCTTGATCCTTGGCATCGTCTTGTCTTTGCTTTCATTCTTCTCCTCCTCTTTCTTCTTCTTCTCGTCTTCATCATCGCTGTCCTTTTCCTTGGGAGCAGCTAAAAATATTGCACAAGAGATTGTAAATTTCCTTTTAAAACAAACAATATATTTAAAAAAAAAAAAAAAATCAAATGTACCATGCGAGTGGCCGTGGGAGTGGCCATGACTATGCCCTCCCTTCAGCAGGCGCACAAATTTCTCCACAACCAGAAAGGCGATGATCCCGGCGAGAACCCACAGGCCCACTGACATCATGTGTCCGTGAGCGGCTCCTGCCGGGAAGGAGACAGTTATTCATTGCTTTTTCTGAGGAGAAACACGCCTCGTCTACCATGTCCAAGAGTATCTGGAATGAATGAACTGGGTACCGTGGGAGTGGCCGTGGTCATGTGATTCCTCGCTGGCGTGCAAGTGGCCGTGGTCTCCGTCTCCGTGGTGAGAGTGGGGCTCTGCACACAAACAACAGAGGTGAACAGGCCGCAGACGTCGCTCGACACGTCTGTGGCAGTTAGCTGCGGTTGGTGGACACCTAAAAACACTTTTGTTTGTGTGTGTATTATTTAAATGTTTTAGTGTTGCATTGATTTGCATTGGACACAAGGACAAAAAAAAAAAAGGAAACCGCAATGTCTTTTTTTTTTTCAGAAATACTTTGTTAATCCTGGAGGAAATTGCATAACAATATAATTTCCTCCGGGTTTAATAAAGTATTTCTGATTCCGATTGGTGACTTTCCAGCTTAGTTGTCCACTTCTGTTTGAGAGTCATTTATTCAATCATAGCACCGTTTTACATATTGAGGATGAGGAGAAGTTCAACCTCTGGAATTTGACCAAAAAATGAAACCTGAGAATAACAAAAAAAGACATTGAATATGCAGAAAAGCACTCAAGCACACCAATCACTCACCCAGGGCGTGTGGTATGAGGTGGAGGAAGGCGTCACCCAGCAGACCACCAGAAGCGAAGCTAAGCAGCACCTTGAGCAGGTTCTGGTGCTGGTCACTGTTGGACTGAACTGGGATCAGAAACAGGATGAGGAAAGGTGCTGCGCTGATCAACAGGGTGGCACCAACAGCCTGGGAACAGAGAAGCTCACTGTAATTATCGTCGTACAGCAGCACAGAACCGGGATACGACAAGAAGGCACACTGAGTTGCTGGAGTCATGGAGTCATTCGTTTCCTGTTCAGTTGCTGTGTCCGCAGCAAAAAAAAGAAAAGAAAAGTGGATGTTTACTTGACTTTCACATTCCTGAAGAATAGAATCAATATGACAAGCACTGAAACACTGGGGAACCTGAAAATACAAAGACGTACGCCATGATATGACGTGACCAGACTGAAGAAATTTCAAAAAGATTCTGATCATTCGACTGCAGACATCAGAGCCAAAACATAAAAAAAAAAAAAATCTCCTCAAAAACATAAACAAATTCTGACTTTTCAGTTGACGTTTCTGCTGGTTTTCCTCTGGTGGTCAGAGACAAATCAAGAACTGCATCAAGTACAATAAAAAACAAAAATAACAATCAGCTATCAAATAGCTTCGAGAAGAGAGCAGTATACCTCAATCTACATTGCGTTCTTTAAGAAAGACTTTAATTTTGAAATTCTCGTGGCGCATCCCTGTCAACCTTTCCGCCCTGCTGCCTGCCAGATAATGGGAAGCTGCCATTGAAAAACAAAGTGGAGACGTGTCATCACCTCCCAGAATAAATCAGCATTGTGGGAATATCTTGTGTTCAGGAGAGAAGATGAATCCACAGACAAAATGCACGCAATATCTTTAAAAAAAAAAAATGCCAGAATGAAATCAACTCATAAACTCTGCTGCCACTTCATATTTCATTAAAAATTTTAGATAAAACAATAGTTCTTACAACTGAGTCGATATCACTGGATTACTCTGGAGCCGAGATATGAAATCTCACTTTGGAGAACTGTGACCTGCCTGACACCAACTAGCAAATGAAAAATTATGTTCCCCAGACATGTATTTTGAACAAGGAACATGCAGGAGCTCATCTTAGAAAGTTTTGCGTGTGGCCCTTTTTTTTTTTAATTAAGAAAAGGAACAGACTGTTTATACAAATAAAAACGCCTGATTATAGTTTAGCTTTCTGTTGGTGTTACTGATGTGCAAGTATTGATATATCTATTGCAGCCCGCTGAATTGAAGCCATGCCGTTAAAGAGCCATCGTTGCTCGAAGCGTCTCTATCACACGGCAGGGTGATGAAACCTGCGATCTACGCCCCGCCCCTATGATATGACTAAACACTCACAACCGAATCCAATCATAAAACAACATTCCAACATACACCTTTTCATCGCCACGCTCAGCAGAAAGCCCAGCTTATCTCAAGATTTTTCTGAATGAACTTGATCGTCTTCCAAGCCGACGCTTGTATTTATCAAGGCAGGTTGGCGCGTAGTAAATCACCTCCGTCATGCAGGCTTGGCTTTCACTCGCTTCCATCAGCTCCTTTGTTATCAACGATAAAACTTGATTGACAGATGCAGCATCAACAAGAAGAACCCATGAAAACTTAGGGAAGATGTGGGAATTGATTTTTCTTTCCACTTTAAACTTGCAGGATGAGGCGTTCTGTTGACATTTCCATGTGTTCCCTTAGAAATATTACATGGCCGTTTGTGAAAAAAATCTGGCATATTTTTAACATGATGGTTTCAATTGCAAAGTTGAATTTTTTTTAACATTTGGAGATATCCTCTTTTTCGCCTTTTCTTTGATTTCTCACGAAACAGTGCACGAGTCTTGAGCATATCTATTATCAAGATAGAACTCTTGACTTTAGTTAAGGAACTAGATGTAGATGAACACAAAGGAAACATTTTCAGAGCTTTACTCTCCCTCCTGCATCTCATCATCAATAAAAACCCGGTGACCGATTATTTCTCTTCTAACCTGCATCCACAGCTCCATCGTGCTCCTCTTCTCTCCCTCGGCCGCCCTCTTCACCTTCTGCCCTCCATGCGTGTGCCCATGTCCACTCTCCTCCTTGTGCACTCGAACAACATCCTCATGATGAGCGTGCCCGTGGTCATGGGCGTGCGCGTGGTCATGGGCGTGCGCGTGGTCATGGGCGTGCGCGTGCCCGTGGTCATGGGCGTGCGCGTGCCCGTGGTCATGGGAGTGCGCGTGCCCGTGGTCATGGGAGTGCGCGTGCCCGTGGTGCGTCGCCGCCTCCTCAGGTGCAGGGAGGTTAGCTTCGGCACTCCACTTGCTTGCTCCGTGGAACATCTTCACCTCAGCTTCGTGGGCATGCCCGTGGTGGTGGTCCTCTCCATGTGAGTGCCCATGGTGATGGTGCCCGTGGTGATGGCCATGGGAGTGGGCATGTCCGTGGTCGCCATGGGAATGGCTGTGGGCAGTCGCTGAACGGGAGGCAAACAGCAGTAATGCAGATGTGGCCAGTGTCAGTGCCAGCAGATGTGAACCTCCCATGTTATTCCCTTTGACAAAAAGAAAAGTGAAGACACAAAGTTAACTCAGAGGCGTGTAATGGTTCGTCCATGCCCACGTCTCCCTGTGTTCTGTCCGGCTCTTCCTACACACGCAGCCTTCCTGCAGAGCTGCTTCCTCCCCAGATGAAACCGCCACATCGCTAACTAATTAGTGAGGTGGTGAGATTTTAACAGCCCAATCTTGTGCATGAAGCTCATGACAGTCTTTCAAGATGAACTGGCAGACCGAACTCTAAGGCCCACTGGGCTGGTTCTGCAGTCGCAGTAATTTCGGGGCATGATACTGACCCAAAATCTGCAGGAAAAGGTGGCTGCAGCGCCCGTCCTTTTTTTTTTTTGCAGTAATGGCAGGTAATGATGCCCACCATCGTCACAGATGCTGCTGCTAAACACACCTCCCGGTCGCATTTCGCTTTGGCTTGTAGCTGTGTGTGTTTGCGGGTGCAGAGCGGATAACAAACGCCCATAATCTCCGTCGGGGGCGAAGTAAACAGCAAGAGCCCATCATCAAACAGTGGCGATTCATCGCCGTCTCCCTGGAGTTCGTGAGGAAGGCAGCTAGCTTACATGCTAGTTGGCGCCAACATCGCTAACAACGAGATTTAAGCAACTGCTTCTTACCGTCGAGCCGTAATTATCGCCGCTGGATTGGGCCGCCGGGTGCCTCTCTGCCTTGTGCACGAGGTGTCTGCCAAACTGCTAATAATTGTGTCCGCGCTGATGCTACTTGCAGCCGTGTTTACTAAGACGTGGCATTAGTTCCACACAAACTAGCCGAAGTCTCGCGAGAACTCGGTCCTCCTCCAGCGTGCGCCGCTTTCGCCGCTGGCTCGATTAAAGGCGCGTTGCTCCCGTTGTCGTTTTATTGATCGGATCCTAAATTTGCGTTGAGTGATTTTTGCACTGTCCACAAAAACATGCTTGCGCGATTCGAAAACGTATTTGAGAGTGCGTTGAAAAGAGGTGCAGTAAGTCTGCGCAATATCGCGAGATTTACGTGTGAATTTGAATCTTCCCGACACGGACGGCAGGAGCATCATGAAGCAAAGCCGGATGAGGAACCGGAAGTCGGAAGAAAGAAAAGAGCGAAAGAAAAAGGGGACATATGACATCATCTTTGACAACGTCACAATTTCTGTATTATTTACAAGGTTGGTCGATCATGGAAGCAAACATTTTCACGCTTATAAGAATTTATTTATTTATTATCCATTTGTTCATTTATTTATAGAAAGAAATTAGTCTGGTCTTATTTTTTTCTATTTAGTAAACTACTGTCCATTTGCATTTCTTACTTTATATGCTATATAATCTCACATGGTCTCACATAATCCCCTCATTTTGAAAAATGATCTTGTGACTCACTTATTCTCTAAGAGAGCTTGGTGCTATTTTTTTTCTCATATATGATCAGACTTTACGAGGGTTATTAAAACATTGATTCCTGCGCACGTCAACTCAACGACTTATGGCAGCACTTCTGACATCTGGAAACATTCATGGTGTTTTTCTCTTTAGAAAGGCAGCATTTTTGTTGTTGTTTTTCGCCCCTTTGGTCAGAATCACTGTGAAACACGGCTGGAGTTGAGTAAAAAAGGTTTATAACATATGTCAAAGTCAATTAAATGTTTTTGTTTTTGTTTTTCCCCCTTATGGCCTATGGGTGCGCCACAGAGTGCTAAGGGTGCAAGAGTAAATGTTGGTCATGTCACAGTCGCTGTCATGAATCAGTACCAATCCAGAAAGAAGGAAAGGAAGAAAGAAAAGGGAAAATCCGCGGAGAAAGAAAGAGAAATGTAAAGAAAAAAAAAGCTCCATACGAATAAGGAATGATTCGTTCTTTGATAAATTACAAATGCACACAGTTATGTTTACAGTTATTGTCGCTCAAGGTGAAATATCGGCCGGACACGCCCCCCTAGAACTTGTACCCCCCCTCTCACACACACACACACACACACACACCCGACACTCCCCGCCGGTCACGTCCCGGTCAGCTGCTCTGGAGCTCCAGGGTCGCCCATGACCACACAATGAGGAGGTTAATCGTGTTGCTGTTGTTCTGCAGACTTTCATCCCCAGGTAGGATCGCGTCCCGTGGTTTGAAAACGCAGCACGAGCGTCTCACTTTCATTTTCAAAGTTGCGCCACAAAACGGCAAAACTGTCGTTCCACTGTCGTTACCATTAATGCGATAACACGAGGTGATGTTTCAGCGGCACGCGTGTTTGCCTCCGCTACGCGAGTTTTTCCACAAATAAGCTGCCAAAACACCGTTGTAGTCGGGGGATGAAAAAAAAAAACCCTCTACGAATGACGTGTCCACTGTTGCTAGGAGACGAGCTGGAGCTAGGTAGTGCGGTTTTGTGACTGTTTTCTGCGACCGTTAAATTAAATACTACAGTCATTCTAACACATTTGATTTGCCGAACATAAATAAGCAGGCGCAACGGTTCTCACAGCGTAATAATGTTTTGCTGTAAATGAGCAACGTCTCTGGTGGTTTTCTGCAGGGTGACTGATGATCATACTGGACTTTTTTTTTTTTTTTTTGGCTGAATGAATTAAAGATCTCATTAATTTAAAGTGGACAATTAATTGAAGAGTGAGTTGAAATCCTGACTCTTTTAATATGATTTTTTTTTTCTCTCTCCCGGCAGTCAAGCATTCCCTGAAATATTTCCTTACCGCTACTTCTGGGGTGCCAGACTTCCCACAGTTTGTTGGCTCTGCAGTGGTTGATGGAGTCCAGGTTGGTTACTGCGACAGCAAAATCCAGACAGCGCAACCCAAACAGGACTGGGTTAGAGAACTCATAAAGGACGACCCGCAGCACCTGAAGTGGTACACTTTGAAGTGTTTTGGCAATCAGCGGGTCTTCAGCGCCAACATTGACAGCCTGAAGCTGCGCTTAAACCAAACCGGAGGTACGTTTAATCCGGTTTTTGTAGCTTCGGGTTAAAGTTAAGTGGAACAAAATTTTTTACTTTATGCTGCAGGAGGCCCAGTGTTTAGCAAGTGCAAGTGCAAGTGGAAATGCAAGTGAGGCCTTGTTAAGGAAGCCCGTTGAGTTCTAATTTGTTGCAGTGGCGAATGATGCCCAGCAGAGTGCGACCTCCATCCAAAGGTTGGCACAAATCCCCTTGCTGGCTATGACATTTTACCAGTCAACCAACAGCCATTTTTTAGTTAGGAATAATGGCTACAGCATTCTGGGATATTGAATGACAAACAATATATTGAGTGGAGCAGGGCATGATGGGAGATGTGGGCTGTACTTGCTACAGGTTGCATCACGTGGGCAGACAGCACAGAGTCTGTATGTCAGGAAATGCCTTCGATGATTCAACGTGTAAATATACTGGTCTTTTTACTCCCTAACATGGTATCCAGTGTCAGCCCGGGCTGAGCCACGTGCTGCACAGATCTCACCCTTCAGTCCCAGAACTGTTTCTCGCTGAGCTGTCCACACTGTCCAGATGCTGATTGGCTGTGAGTGGGTTCCAATCAGCCCCGTTCTCACAGGAGGTGTGGATTCTGTGTTTTGGTGCCTGTGGATCAGTGTGCAATTGAGAGCAACGTTCCACTTTGTTTCATATTCCATATGTATGAAGAATGATTGCTTTCAGACACAAACATGCCCAGTCTCAGCCTACAGTTAACCTGCAGTATAAAACAATTGTGACAATATCAAATGACTTATTGTTTGAGCTCCAGCAGGGTGCAGTGTGTAGCGCTGTAGGTGTTTACTGAGCGGGTTGAAGCCACTTACTCGTGATTGTTTGCAGCCCGTGGACCAGATCATCTGTGTCCAGTCCGTCATGTCCTCAAATGGGGAAAAGAACAAAGAAATTAATTCATCTCAAAAGAGTCTAGAACTGTCTTTTCTGCTGGCACCAATTCCAGCAGAGGGCGCTGTCTACATTAAAAGCAGGTGTCGTTCCAGTGTCACTTTCCTCTTCGCCTTAGCATGATGCGTGTGTGTGTGTGTGTGTGTGTGTGTGTGTGTGTGTGTGTGTGTGTGTGTCCTGGCACCGTCAGTCACC
>CAAKHG010016234.1:31754-41994 GCA_901007715.1 Dactylopterus volitans | reverse complement strand
GCCCCTCAGCTGTGGAACTCCCTGCCTGGAGATCTCAGGCAGGCAAACTCGGTGTCAACTTTTAAATCTCTTCTTAAAACTCATTTTTACCGTATGGCCTTTCTCAGCTGCTGATATTTGTTGTGTTTCATTATTGTATATTGTTATTGTTTTGCTCTGGATATTTTTTTTGTACTCTGTTTTACTGTAAAGCACTTTGTAACCTCGTTTTGAAAGGTGCTCTATAAATAAAGTTATTATTATTATTATTATTCCGCAACATGCTCTGTTTAAAGTTAAAGTCCCTCACCTTGTCATCGATCAGCAGCTCGATGGGGTTGTTCCCCCACTCAATGAGCACTAACTCATTGGCCTGTCCGGGTGCAGAGTAGGAGAAGGGCGTCCCCATGCCGGGCCCGACACCCGCCTTGAGCCAAAGACACAAGGTCAGAGCGAAGATCTCCTGGAGCAGCGTTCTCTTCACCCGCCCGTACATGTAGTTGGTTCTCATGGGGAAGCTGATCTGGAAGGCGTCAGGGTTTTTGGATTTCTTCGTGCTGGAGCCTGTGTTTTTAAAGGGAAATAGCATCATAACTTTGGAAAAAAAAACAAAACATCTCAAATCACAGTCTGTTTAGTAGTTCTTCCTGTTTGGATTTCTGGACCTTCAGCAGATAAGAGTTTCCCCCAATTATTGATTCAAGTCTTAATTTCTCTATGTGAAAGGACTAGGAGTGAACAATGGCTTGAAAACAAATCTGAGCCAGGAAAGTTTCCTCCGAGTTCACCATCGATCTCTTGATAGTTGGTGTTTGCTGGAGAAAATCTTGCGATCAGATTCAAAATAGAGCTTGACATTTTTTTTGTCAAAGGCTGTTTCTATTGTCGGAAGTGATTGAGCACAGAAGGTTGATTTTCACATTCTGGTAATAAGTTGTGTGCGTATGTGTGTTCTTCTTTCACAGACTGCAGGTTCGTAGTATCTCATAGGGAAACTATTAATCTGCGCAACACATAATTGCAACACTTGGATTAATAACAAGCGCTGCTTCTTGAATAGGAACCTGAATCGTGTTTCATGATGTTTTGTACCTGTCAGGTGCAGCTGATTGAGCATCGTCTCCAGTTTACTGGAGTGGAAACCTCCCCGTGTCCCTGGAGCTCCGTATCCTGTGTATGGGAGGTAAGCGTGACCGTCGGCCTCGTTGCTGTGGTGATCATCTTCATGGTCATCGTGGCCATCGTGGTCATCGTGGCCATCATGGTCATCGTCTCCATCGTGATGGTCATCGTTGTGCTTGTCGTCGTGATGGCCGCTGTCAGTCCCGTTGTCGCCGTGACTGCCGTCGTTGTGGTCATCCTTGTGGTCATGCGGGGCTCCGTCATCGTGATGGTCGTCATTGTGGGGGTCTCCGTTGTCTCGGTGGCTGCTGTCATCGTCGTGATGGTCCGGGCTGCCGAGGGCTGCCGTGCGATGGTGCAGCTGCTGCTCCAGAGCGTTGATCTTCCTCTGTAGCAGCTCCTTCAGAGAGCTGGAGTAGGTAATGGAAGTGTTCCTCTTCTGTGGGGTGGAGACAACAAAAACACGCAGGTGAGGTCGTGATCAAATTCTGCATTTCCTGTCTGTTAATCACCTGTTTGAACCTGAATGAGATGACGAGGGCATCGGAGCTGTTTTGATACTGACCCACTGGCCTCAAGCCACCATGGGAGCATGTGGTGGTCTGAAACCTACAACCCTCGGAGTTTTTGTGCGTGCATGACTGCGTGTGTGTGTGTTGTACTGCTTAGACTCAGTTGCCAGCAGTCAAAATTCACTTATAATCTTGAAATGGAGAATTTGAACACTGAGAAATGCTTTGTTTTGTGCGTTGTGTTGCTCTCCATGTTCACGTTCCTGCCCCTGCTCCTGCTCCTCTCAGGTAATCCAGGCTTTGTGCTGGTGTGTGCCCTGATTACCACTCTGTCAAGGGAGATCACGATAATTACTCTTGATCTTAGACCTGTGCCCCGGCCCACCCCAGAGCCCACCCTCCTGCCCCCACGCTCCACAGCTCCTGACATCGGTCTGTGATCGCCAGCCAAGCAGCAGAAGAGACAAAACTGACAAGTTTAGAATGAAACAGGGAGCTGAGGAGCAAACCAGACAGCAAGACTTCACTTCTTTTCACACATGAGCAAGTTTCTTTCTTAACCAGATCAGACAATGACGTCCTCCTCTGAGCCTGTTGGCGCCTAGAAACGCCCACGAGAGACGTCAAACCGAGCGGCTCTATTGCCAATGTAGTAGTGGCTCTATGTGATTAAGTAATTAATTGTCCCTTGATGTAAAGTACTTAGTGTAGATACTAATTTGGGACCTGATTATTCCATAGACAGTGACAGCATTGCGGTGCCAAAACAAGGAAAGCCATATATGGGCAGGTTCCCTCTCGTCAGTCTGAATTTGTCACCCGTGCTGCTGTTTATTTTGTGTTTTTCTATCTACGATTTGCGTTCTGCAGCCATCTTTACTTGCAGGTACAAAGTTGGAAAGTTCCCTCCCGCTGCTGCTCACCTGCAGGTTGTCCAGCCTCTCCTTCAGTGCATGCAGCATCCTCTCCATCTGCTCGGGTGATGATGTTATGTCCCCCGGTGTCACATGTTTATCCTTCTCCTGGTTGATGCTGCTATGCCCTCCATCAGATCGTTGCACCCCCACAGAGGGGTAGTGCGGTGTGTCCGGTATGAGGTTGCTGTTACCATGGTGACCCTGCTGGTTGCCATAGTGCCCATTGTCAGTGTATGTGTGATGCCCGGCCGCTCCTGCGTGGTGCGAGGACGTGCCGTGGCGGCCATCATGAGCCGTGCGGCCGAAGCCCTCGCAAAGGGTGAGCTTGGCCGTCAGCTCTCTGATGGTCTCCCTCTGGTCCAGGATGGTCTCTTTCTGCTGGACAAGGCTCTCCCTGAGATGGAGGATGGTGGCTTTGGCCTCTTCGCTCACCCCCCACCAGCCAGCAGGAGGTGCACTTTGATGCCCTGCTCCGGCGGGACCTGCCGGCCCTGCGCCCGGACCTGCTGTGGTGAAGCAGGCGGGGTCCGCATCCACGGGAATAGGGGTGCACACGAAACGCGGGTGCGCCCCGAAGTCATAGTCCGACCCCGAGCTGGCAGACGCAGGGCAGAGGAGCGGTGAAAGTAAAGAAAACACAACCGCCACAAGGAAGATGGACAGGTGCAGGGAGGTCCTCATGATCTCCAGCCACATTTCAGCCAGGAAGACTAAAGAGCTTGGCTACTCTTCAAAACGTGTGACACCAGGGGAAGTAAAGGCCACGTTGACGTCTATCTTGCCGCGGGGGAGACATCAGGAGCCCAAGACATATTTCCATCCACGAATTAATCACGCATCTGAGGGGACCAATCGAAATCACCGGACTCTGTGAGAGAATCCAGAGGTCGTGTCGTCTCACTCTGTCCCTGAAGAACGAAATAATCCTGTAAAATACAACATCAGAGATGATATATTTAGTGTATTCCAAGCCAATCATCAGCAAACCTGTTGTAAACTTCATGTTTTCCTCTGCTGCACTACTGTTCATTAGCATGATGCCTCGGGTTTTTCAGAATGATAGCGCCAGTGTGTGTGAGCAGTGACCTTGCATGACACCCGCATGTGGCAAAACAGCAAGAGTCTGTCCAGACATGGATTAGTCCAATGCAGAGATGTGACGTGCTGGCCGAATCTTCAGCCGCAATCCATCACAGTTTATAATGAATCTGGAGCTTCAGCGAGGTTTATACTGGCGGACGATTAAAGTCAAGCTCTTAATATATATTGCATGTGTCTTCATCATCAAAGAGAGCTGACCTCTATTAGCACTTCAACAACACGTCCTGCATTATACAGGCTCGGTATTTTCAAATGGCACACACGTGATGTGGCTGCTAAACCGCACCGACCACCTGTTGCTTTGCAGTGACCAGCCCTTCTAATATGTGTGCGTGTGTGTGTGTGTCTCTGTCTGTCTGTCTGTCTGTGTTTGCGTTTGTGTTGATGGTTCATACATGATTCACTGTAATACATCAATTATGCAGCAGAGAGGAGAAAAAAAATGCACACGAATCTAACCTGTTGTATAAATCAAATAAAACCCGATCATTTTATAGAGCCACAATAACCTGGGATTAATCATGTCATTGTTTTTGATTTAAAAAAAAAAGAAAAAGAAAAAAATCATCTTCTTTGTGGCGATAACTCTTTTTAACCTGAAGGAGAAGCAGCCTTTATGCTAGGCGGTGCTGCGCTTATTGGTTTCATGCTGTCATTTGCAGGGTTTAGAGGAGAGACAGATGGTGGAGGTACAGCAGCATGTCACACCCAATCTATGCTGTTTAGCTCTGGGTTTATCAGCACCTACAGGTCACTCAATTAACCTAATTGCAAGCAGTTGTTCTGCTTAGCCAGAGATAAGTGGGCTTCCTTAGCCTTGCACGCTTCTGTGTGTGTGTGTGTGTGCGTGCGTGTGTGCATGTGTTTGTTTGTGTGTGTGTGAGTGATAATCCACCATGAAGACTGTGGTCGCGCATCATCCCGGCACCATATGGCCGAGGTGGATATTTCAGAAGTACGATTAGTCCCAAATTAAAAACTGACAACTGTAGTTAGACCTGTGATTAAGAGGCAGCAGCTGATTTGTAATGAGTGAAGCACAAAAAAACAGGAAAATTTTAGAACGTTACAAGGTCAATATCATTTTCTCAACTGTTTCTTCTCTGACTTTGATCAGACACTTTGGCAGAGTACAGAAAACATCATCACAGATAACATGAAACTACGAGTTGCCGCTATTTGTTCCACTTGAAAAGGCTTTCTTCTTTTATGACGGTGTCTCTGATAACAAACTTTGAATAGTTTAAATCCTTTAACATTTTACATTAAATGCTCAAATCCAACATACCCTTCATTCTCTTTCTCTTGATCACATGCATCATTTTTTAGGTTTTAAGTATTTTAATCCAGCAAAGCCAGATATATTTTTAAGGTTTGACAGGAGAGGTTGTGGAAATCACATGCAAAAATACATGATGAGCAGTGTCGCCCCAACATCATTGCACAGGTATGCACAGGTGAATGTTTACTTTCATATTTATCAAGAGGTTTTTTTTTTTTAAAAATATGTCAATGTATCCATAAATATTAGTGGATAATGCTGCATTTCTTTGCCTGTAAATGTCCGAGTATAAATACAGACAAACAACTCTAAACGGGCCTCATTTGAGTTAGTGACATCAGCGGTGAGCAAACGTTGGACATGCAGCAGAACTTAATGAACATCAGAAAGAGTTCTTACCTGAGCGTCTGTGTTCCTGCAGCATGTGTATTCACATGGTGAACTTCAGTCAGTCCACCTCACACACTGATCAGATTGAGGGAGATTTACTCTGGAGGAGTCATCAGCTCGTTCTATCCCTCCACCATTGTCTCTCCCTCCCTTTTCTCTCCTCCTCCTCTCCCCTCCCTGCGCTTTGTTGATTTTTTTCCTGGAAAACCACACCTCTTTTCCTGTCACATTGCTCTCAGGTTGGCTGATCTCACTCACCCCTTCACTGTTTGTTTTTAAATAATTTTCTTTAAGCTATTTCTCTTATGTGAAAGAGAAGAAAAAAAAACACACCAATTAAACCTCATTTCCATTTCATTAGAATATGGGCTTCAACTTACAAACATCCTTGGGGACAAACTGCGAACCTTGGCCTCACCTCGACTACGCGTCACGCAGCTCACCTACATCCCAGCACGGGACTAATTGGCCTGATTAATTCCTCGTCTCCTCCAGTCTGACTGACAGCCAGCGAGCCGGCGGCGGAATGGCAGATGGTTGTTTTAAGGTCAGAGAAAATCACACAACACACAAATCATGGAGCCTGCATGTTAATTACAGGACGGATGCTCAGACTCGCATTAGGAAGCAAACACACTGGCACCCGGATTGACAGGTCAGGTACCAACCTGACACCTGTTACGGTGAAGGAAAAAAATGGCCATGCAATTTCAAGTGCTCCTACAAAACAAATGGTCAATTAAAGCAGATTTTAAAGGATAGTGCTTATGTTAAATATTAGACTAATAGAATTAGGATCTGATTTCATTTAATTCATTTGATCATAGCCACCGGCAGATTTCCCACAATCACCCTGACTCAGAGACATGAGATGATTCTTGTCAGCTCTTAAGTTCTGTAAGTTCTTAGACACCTGTTGAGCATCAAGAATTACTGACGTGACTCTCTGAGATCTCCGTGCTCTGGATTTGACCTTTTGACAGCTTTAAGACTGGACTTATTCAAGGTTTAAGTCTCTTGAATCTTTTTTTGAAATTTCGTCTTGTCTTTCTAGTCATCAATCACTGGAAAAAAAAACGCATGATTCTGATCAGTTGTTCTCTAGCAGAGTTCAGAGGGGACCTGCTTCTGTGTGGGAGGTCGCGGTGACCTTTGACCACCGGTCAGTTCATCTTTGAGTCTAAGCAGACATTTGTATCAGTATGAAGAAATTCCTCCGAAAGATATTTCCCTCACAAGAAAGGGATGGATGGAAAGTAAAATGTTATATACCAACAACCAATTTTATCATTGGACCTGCTATGGCGAAGCACCTCTTGGAGCAATAAAAGGAAGAGTTTACATTGTCACACATCTGGAATGTTTCATTATTAAAATATGAAAGGACTTGATCTCAGTTTCCAATCCAAGTGTAGATTTCACACTTTGAGCATCAACAACAGTTTTTATTTACAACTGCTAAGTGTTTTTAAGTTATATTCAATTTTCATATTATTTTTTTCAATAATAATAAAATCACTCGTAATGGTACAGGTTACTGCAATGATCAATTGATTAGCATTTGATGAAAGCTAAAAACCCCAAAAATTGATGGCACATGTAAGACTACCACCTATTTGTGGACAACAAATCTGTTGTTGACTCTAGTTGGTTAAGTAGATTCAATTTGATTAAAATGGCAAGTCATTTGTATTTCATTTCCAAAAAAAAAAAAAAAAAATCTCTGAATGTTAAAGGCTTTTTTCATCAGATCGCATCTGATATGAGGAGTCCCTCAGATTTTTCAGTCGTGATTTGGACGGACGCAGCCTCTAAGGAAGCATGATATTAATACCAGCATGACGTGTTTGTTGACTTTGAGTGAGGCCTGAGAGAGCACAAATGCATACAGGTGGACGAACAAGTGATCGGTGTATGAGTCATCTTTATTGTTAATAGGTCAGAGAGAGCTGAGTTCCCCAGTCTGTCAATCTCCTTAGAATTAGGCCTTAAGGAAGCGAGCCCAGACAAACAGCTTTGCGGCTCAGGTCCAAGGACGGACATGAGACCACAGACACTCCCGTGTTCCCCTCAACACCGAACCGAGTGACCCAGATGTCCACAGAGAGCACTGGTCTGCTCTGCTGAGGCTGGCAAACTGGAGGAAAAATGTCATGATGAATAATCATAACGTCCACTCTTATGAATGGAGAGCTGGTGCGACGCAAGGTTGCGTTGATCGAGTTTTGTTGATGTGCTGTGGGTTGGCTTGAGTCCTGTAGTAGAGTGGATGAAGATGAAGATGAGGATGAGGAAAAAGTGGTATTGTTTGTTGAGTGTGTGCTGAGGTGATGAGTTCTGATCAGCCTCACGTGGCAGATATGCCGCATATGCTATTCAAAACACTGACTCTCACTATGATGGTGGCATACATACATTTATGCAGGTGTGTTGTTTTGAGTTTCCGACTCGTCTGGTTTGGTCTTCAAGAAACATCTTTTTGAGTAAAACACAACATAGCTAGCGCCTGCACTTGTTGCATGCAGAAGTGCTGCATGAAGTACTGTCACATGATCACCACCCACTGGGAAAAAGATGCAACTGCATCACATGACAGTTTCAATTTCCACATCAGGTTCCTGCTGCAGGTTGTGTGAAGCCGACTCGTGGATCAGAAATAGGTCAGGAAGTGTTTGATGGTACCACCAGAGAGTGTTAGGCAGTGAAAGATCAACGTTAAATTAACCATTCATACTTTATAGGCCCTTATTGCTTAAAAGGCTCTATACATTCTACACAATGGGGTTTGAAATAATTGTCACAAGCCGACTTTCTCCCAGTATATTTTGTTGTTATTCGTGTTTGTCTACATCCGCTCACTGCATTTTATTTTTGTCTTATTTTTCCTGACTCTCAGTCATAAAATATAATAAGGCCTTCTGTTCTGTTCATCAATATTTCAGGAGATCCATTTGTGTGAATTAATACTATTTTTTTTAAACATTCTGATGCAAGTTAATGTTATAGATTCCGTTCAGCAACAAACCTTAAGAGAATTATTGCCCAACTGTCTGTATATTATATCTCACCATTTTGATATTACTACATATTATTATTTCCAAGGCTACATGTTATTGATCTCCAAGGCCATAACAGAGACTTATGGAAACTGAATGTTGTACTCACAAACTCCAGCGTGTTCGTGTTTCGTCTGTGACAGAAGCGTTTGCATGTTTGTTTTGGAGATCTGCCGCCGCCCAGTGACCAAAATTGGTAAATGCGGCTTTTATGTGTCCTGATGGAAGAGGCATTAACACAGTACCATTGAAACCTTGAGTTTGGATGTTATTTTGGGAGTAATACTGATTAAAAACACACTGTGTTCTGTTTCAATGCAGTTTTCCCCCCAAATGCATGCAACAATAGTTGTATTATTGTGAGATGTTTTCCGCTGCTCCCGGTGGTGCACACTCGCTTGCCAATTTATTAGGTACCACTATATAACACTAACAGTATAATACAACAGCATCAATTCGTCTCTTTTGATTCTGAGAGAATTGTCTTGATGCTTATCTTGGAAGCTGGTTTGTGATGCAGTTGGACTGTGTTGAGTAATGCAACCATAATTTATATTAATGGGATGGACAAAATATGGAGACCGGCCGTCAAGATATCAGCACTGTCAACAGCAGACATTAAAATGACTGGAAGTCAGAACTCTCTCAGACACATTGAATAAAAACACATCACTATAATCCCAATGAAGAAAAGATTCATTGGAGGACTGATGGAATAGAATGAGGTGAATTCACTTTTGGTAAACAATTCAGTTCCGTATAGGACTGTTATCAATTTCATCAGTGATTCATCTGCTACATGTTCCTTGATGAAATGTTTGCTCCATGAAAAGATAGAAAACAGAAAAAAAAATGTCCTCAAAGATGCCGATGCCTTAAATTTGCTGGTTTCCTCTGGGACGAATTAACTTTAAATGTGTGAACGAAAAATGACACTTAGTTGCACAATGAACACAAAGGTCACGAAGCCTACAATGAAGTTAAAAAAAACAACAAGAATTAACCCTGAGGAAAGTGGCTCAGTTAGTGGCTAAACATATGAGTACCTAACACATCACTCTGTCACATATTATTTAAATCACGAGACCCTTTTAGATAAAGTGATGGCCGTGGGGATTTGTGGGGTTTTTGGGGGGTTTTGTGAGTTTTTTGAGTGGGTGGGTGGGTGGGGGGGGCAATGAATACATCTTCTCACCGCAGGGAAAGGAAGTTAAGGCTAAAACTAATCAACCCCGGACCCCCTTTGGCTACTTGTTCCATCACTGATGCTGCGGGGCAGTGAAAGGCCGGTGTCCATGCGGGCCTCCTCTGGGGACCAGGAATGCGTGATGGTCCGGGTGTATGTAGGCCAGCGAGGTGGCCGCCTGCGCTGCTCTGTCTCTGGCTTAAAAAGTTCAAGTCATTATTCTCCTCCCGCTGCTATTCAGTCGAGGTCTTGTCTGCTCATTGTTATTCAGTCCGAGTGAGAGAGTGAGGCAGAGAGAGGCGAGGAGGAGAGGAGATGGTTGGGGGAGCGGGGGGCAGGGGAGGTGGTGGAGCAGAGAGAGAGAGAGAGAGAGAGACACACACCGACAGAGAGAGAGAGACAGAGAGAGAGACAGAGAGAGAGAGACAGAGAGAGAGAGTAGGCTCGTTGGTTTTTCTGGCCAGTTTTTGCGGGCGTGAAGGCATGACGATAATCGGCTCAGTAATGAGGAGAGGTACTGAACGGCACCAAATATCTGACCCCGATTCCTGGGAGTAAAGAGAGAGAAAGAGAGAGAAAGAGAGAGAGAGAGAGAGAGAGAGAGAGAGAGAGAGAGAGAGAGAGAGAGAGAGAGAGAAAGGAAGAGAGAGAGAGAGAGAGAGAGAGAGAGAGAGAGAGAGAGGGGAGAAAAAAAA
>CAAKHG010016234.1:0-16437 GCA_901007715.1 Dactylopterus volitans | reverse complement strand
AAGCAGTCAGTGCGGAAAAAGTACGAACAGGGCGAGTCAAAAGTAAACAAGCCCAAATACACTGCCCAAAAAAAAAAAAAAAAAAAAAAAAACGGCACCAGGTTCAGAGGGTTTGTTGCGTTTCTCCCAAACAAAACCCACGCGAGAGCTAGCAAGTGCAGAACACCACAGCTCGGTATTCAGCAGCAGCACTGAAGAATGACTGGTTTCTATCTGCTCCAGGAATGATTGATTTACATGGCAAGCAGTGTATTCAGAGGGCGTCTCTCCCCACAGTCTGCATTTACAACAGTTCAAATAAGCATAGCGGTCCCACACAAAAGAAACTACACAAAACAAACAAACAAAAAAAACACCCATAAATAAACTGGCTTGCAGTTGTGTAGGTTGGGAGAATGAAATTTCGTGCATGGTGCCCCTGCAATTAAGATTCCGTGTTCCTGCAGCATTTACATCCGGAAACGTTGATGTAGCTGATGAAAAACAATAAAGTAACATGGCTACTGTCCACCCAAGCAAAGAAAAACAATATTACAGGTTATTAAACCAAACAAAATCCCACTTATGGCCAAAGTAATTATAACCCCACAGCAATGGAGGATCTTGGATATTGTGTATACTTTTTTTTTTTTTAAGTATAAGTCAGGAGGTGCACAATAACGCATATACAGAACTTTATTTTCCTGTCGCTGGGTGGCACGGTACCACCAATTCTGTGGATCATGTTTGAGTGAAGGTAAAAATGACCTTAAGGGGATTTTTCAGCCAAAAATGAAAATTTGCCCATGATCTACTCACCACTACGGACTTATGGACACTTGGCTGACACCACAGTACTTTATATTACTTACTTACAAATGCAGGGTTGTCGTTTACTTGAGTTGTCCTGCATTTTTGTGGACACCTCTTCACCAACCCCTCCATCAGCACTCGAGATGAGTAAATTTACATTTTTTTTGGCTGGACTATGATTTTAACGCTCTTATGGACTGGAGGACGTGATGAACATTTGTTGACGGTCCGGGATGCACAATGACCATGCGACTTTTAGCATCCCAGTCGAAGCCTTTCAACTTTCATAGTTTTTGTTCGCAGTTTACCCTTGGTTCATTCCAAATAAAAACAAAGTGCCCAAGTGGAAACGGGCTTGCATGGCAGTCGGAATGATGGCGCGAGTCACTGGAAGTTCATTAACATTTCAGTCATATACTGCGAGGGTCTCTATGCCAAGTGTTTACTAAAGAGGCATAACTCAGACGACTGGCCTTGCTAGTTCACATTAAGTCAATGTATGGCAAATTAATTATGTATTTTACACTGGTGCGATGGCTGAAATCACTCAGCGGGGACTCCCACGTGTATTACTGTGGCACAATTTAAAATATTTGCTAATTCCTCACTAATTGCGTTTCAGACCATACTTTCAATTTATTCTGCTGGAGGGGGAGAAAAAAAAAAAGAAAGATACATGCTTAATGGGATAAAACAAGAGGACGGGGAGCCAGCTACATTCAGCATCAGACCCCACAGCCAGTATGAGGAAGCCAAAACGTAAATAATTCAGTCGCACACATGCCTACTGTAACTAACACTATTAATATTGTCTTGCTTGTAAAACCCAGCAGATAAGCTGTTAATGTGGATGTAGACTCTCAAATTAAAAACTGCTTGCACCACGGCAGAGAAGAACGGACCAACTGTCCATTAGAGGTCTCAATGTGCTTTGACATTTTCTCAATCATAGCCCTGCAGACCCAAGGAGGAAAAACATCATCATGTGTCCATTTTGTTGTTGGTGTTTATATTAGTATTCAACAAAATCAGCCCTCATGGAAAACCCTATTAAACAAGTTATTTAATTTGCATGATATTAATGGAGTTTTAACATTGTTATCTTCGTCTGGCACAAGCCTCTGATCTTTTCCCAGCCACTTGGGAGGAAAGTTAATTTTGCTTAATTGCTCACTTCATTATTGAATTAACCACACTCAAAGTGTTTGACTGGGTTGAACCTTGATCACAACCGTGTCCCCGAAACTTCATAACCACGGTGGCAAACTTTTGGAACAAATAATACACAAAAGAGACAAAAAGAAAGAAAAAGAAAATTGCTTGCCTGCTCTTTGTGGGATACTCCAAAGTTGTCACAGGCTGGGAGACGGACCCGAGTGCTGAATCACTGCAGGCAAAGAAAAGTTTCTCAATGAGTGTTAAATAAAAGGCAAACAATCCGTCGAGGTGCAGGCAGAAAGACAAAGTCCATTTACAGAGTCAACCGACAAGGGGACAAGAAAGAAAGAAAAAAATCAAGTGAAGTACTTTCAAAATAAAATGGGAAGTGACTGAACACAAAAAGACTGAGTTCAACAAAACTGTTCTCATGCTGGTTGGTCTAATACCAACACTTTATCACGTCCTGTCAGTGTTGCACAAACATGGCTTATATTGTATGTATTAGCCTGAAAATGTGTCACCACTTAACGGGTTGGAGCATGCTCGAAAACATTTAATACATTTTCGCGCTCTAATTAAGATCAGGTTAGAGTTAGATACACAATGCAAATGGTGAGATAAGGGAGAGGAAGAGAGAGGTTGCGGTGGTTATTTCACTAACTGGGATGAGAACTGGCCACAAAGATAAAATTAGTTAGAACAGGATGAGTAATTATCATTAATCATATGAAAAAAACTGGTTTCATTGGAGGCAGAAGTGAAACATTTTGTGGACCAGCAAGAGGACACGAAATCCAGGCGGTGAAAATGGGTCAAACAAAAGCCTTGAGCCTAATCAGTGCAGAAAAAAAAGAGAGCGAGACAACCTGCATTTTACCTCCTGTATTTCATAACACACATTGCTTTACATATTTTGGGCTAGTTTTGGAGACCCCAGCTCTATTATTCCAAAATCACATTACATAAGCATGTTGCTCCCAAAATGCCATCTCCACTGTGACTGCAGTGGGCAACCACCCATGCTGGCAGCTTTAAAAAAAAAAATGAACCCAAAGGTACTTTTAACCTCAATTCCCACAAGCTGCGCAGTTTATGTCAGAAAATATTTACACCCGTAATTATGCTCAGACCAAAAAAAGGACAAAGGGAAATGCTGGATGGTGCTGATGGAGCTGCTATTAACTAATAAAACCATTTCATTTGGACGAAGAGGGCAGATTTACAAAGCCTAATTAAGATGGGGTGGAATGCTTTTAGGCCCACTCAAGCTAAGAACTAAAACATAAACTGCTAAACAGAAGATTAAGCACATAGTACTGAATCAATATTTTATTTTATTTTTTTTACTGGTTTGGTATTAATTTCCATAAAATTATTTTTCTTGCACAGTGTTCGCGAAGACAGCCAGTTTGATTTATCGCAATATGAAGTGCACCTCAAAATATGCTGATCAAAACAGTGTGGAATGATTTATGCAAAGTATCAGCCAGCCAACTTTGCACACTGCTAAATTAATTATCCTCCCTTGATCTTACAATAAAGGCAAAATTGAAATCATCACTAAAAAGTGCGGGATGATTCATCACCAATGTCCTTTTTTTTAGTGCTGAGGGAGATGTATTACTATTAGGGTTGCAGTGCCGCTGCAGGATAAGATCCCCTTCAGATTTATTGAAACATCAAGCTGCAGTAACTATAATGCAGCGCTTGCACGGTGAGAAACCGATGTCACAGTTGATTCATATTGAAATCGCGGACCTCATTATGCGCTGACTGTGCGGCGGCGGGGCCGCCGGAGTCCCGCCTGCGATATTAGCGGAGAATGAAGGTCACTCTGACACGAGACCGCTCCTTTTGGCAACCAAACAGTCGCAGCACCGACAGCTATGACTCTATCGCTGCTAGTTTGCATTCTCGTAGATCTCATAACCGTCGCCCGCGCATCCGTCGTCATATCTGAGCGGTCTGATGTACTTGTTTCTTCCTTTTCATCCCTAGATTGTTATCTATCATTTTTTTTATCTTGTATGGGTTTTTTTTTTTGTTTTTTAACGTGTTTTTTTTTTCCTTTTGTTGTGCCCTTTGTTTTCCTCTCAAGCACTTCATGACAAATCTGTTAAAGGTGCTTTAGGAGCTCATTTGACCTACTTTGACTCGACTGCTTGATATGTTGCTTCCGCGGGCTGGATTTAGCTCTCAAAATTAGAATGAAACGGCACGTTGTAAGATGAGAGGATGGGCCTGGCTGTGATATTTCATTGCATCAGTCACTCAAATGCCTTGTTGTCTTCGCAATACACACATTTGCATTATTCTCCGGAGAAAGAACAAACATTGATTTTTCTTCTTTTTGTTCGAAAATCAGAACTTTTTGACATCACCTGACAAAAAAAAAAAAAAAAAAAAAGTGGGCGATTTTTAGTTTCCTCAGCCGAAGAGCCAGTTTACACGGATGATCGGTAGCTTGAGATATCTGCTCAAATCTTTGAAATGATAATTGCATTACTCGCTGCTGCATTTGAACGGTCTCATGCTTGAACGCAAACATGTTCAAAAATGCTCCTCTCACGGCGCAGCAAACCCCGGATGCTGACTAGGTTCTGCTTTTACTGCAAGGCTCATCGTCAGTGGCCCCAGGATAAGAACGCTCGTTCAATTTCCAAAGTGATCAAAGAAAACGACCCCTGCGCTTACCAAGAATTGGAAACTCTCACACAAGTCAGGACTGCTTAAGTAGCAAACCATTCTATTAAAACTTAAGCAAGCAGTTGATACTGTGGGTCAGATGGCTAAAAGCCCCTTAACCTTGGTTAAGTTTTAAGCTAACGAGTGATTTTCTTCAAGCGCCTAAAACTTAGCAAACCTCAACCACCTCAGTCATTTGAATCGGATTTGGATTGCACATCAGAAAATACCTCACTGATTTTTAAATACATATATTGCCATTTAATTTGAACAATTTGTTTGCATTCTTTTTTCCCAAAACTGTAAATATATCATACTGTAAATGCATAGGTGAATTTAATGCACGTGTTTAGGTCACATGTTAAAGGAGGTGATGTAAACAGAAAAAAAAGCTTTAAAAAGTTATGCAGTTTTAGAGTAAAAAGTACCGTTTTGATGTCTACAGTTAAAGCGTCACACTGCAGTGTGGGACGATCGAACTGTGTCCAGCGAGCCACTGATGCAGACACACAAATTATTGCTAATTGCATAAAATTCAAACTCCATGCAGCCGAAATGTGCAACAGAGTCATTCTGACATCACATTCAGAGTGAATAGTGGCAACAGTTGGTAGCTGTTCCAAGCCCGGCCTTTGTCAGGTTAAGGTCCCGCTGTTTTATCCTTTTCATAATATTCCCTGAAATACACGCCTTTGTTTCTTTATGAAGAGAAACTTAATATGACACTCAAATCGACACTTCAGAATACACATCCTGTAATTGAAAGTGAAGAGGGCGGTAATTTGCATTATTCTCAACACCAGTCATAAAAACACTTTTAAAAATGTGAAATAAGGGCCAATTAGATGGAAAAAAAAATGTTAATTGAGCTTTGATCTCACTTTGAATATGTCTAATACATGACGCTGAATTGTTCCCGCTGTCAGATGGGCGCATTGCGCACCTGCTATACAGTATGTCCAACTCAATCCCATCTTGCCATCACCAATAAGTCACCAGCAACTGACTCACACATCCTATCTAATTCCGCTCTCCGAAGGAAACCCTGCTGTGCAGAACAAAAAAAAGCTGCTTTAAAAGGTGAGTATGGATTTCACTTTGCAGCTCCAGAGATGTCAGCCCGTTCTAAAATGAAAGCTTACTCATCGCTTGACACTTTAATGCTCGCTTCAAACGCGACTGTCATAAACCCCGCGCTGTGAAATAAAATGAGGAGCAAGTGGAGTGGCGATGTAAACAGGAAGAATTATACACAGGACGCCGGCTTCACCTCTGCCCGCGCGCCTCGGGGACGGCCGCCTTCTCGCGCGCACTTCCACACAACATCCAAAAATATGAGAAAACCACAGCAAAGCCAAAAAGACATTCCGGGGGTGTTTTTTTTTTTTTTTGATGGTCAACAGCTTTGATTAAACTTTAGCTGACGATGTGTTCCCTTAAATCCCCCCACGCTTCTGTAATAAACAGATTCACTGTCGCCCACAATTATGGTGTGGGGCAGTTCTGGAGCCTGTCATAGTACAGTGGTTCTTCTCTTAGAAGGAGCACGGAGATTAAAAAAAAAAGTTTTAGGTTGGAGGGCGCCGCTGAAACATTTGCTGAACTCGGGCTGCTGTAGTTGAAATCTGCTGTACCATTTTGTTTCTGTGCAGCCGCCCTGAAACTCGACTGAAACTCAACTGCAGCAGCTGCAAAATTGCTCTTTTTTCCTGCTCATATGCCGGGTATCATTTCAACGGTGATATTAACTTGATGTGTCTTATCACCAAAATAAAAAAGACGACCCCTTGGATGCTTCAGAAATTATCCTCATGGACTTTTGCCAAGATTCATCTTTTTTTCTTTGAACACCGATGTATCCCTTTTCTCTGTGAAACATTTCTGAAGCTAAAATTGCAAGACAGCGCCAGAACGCAATCTAACCTAATGAGAAAACGGCACCGCAGATGGAAAATTACCAATCCAGCCAATTCATTTGAAATACACTATTAAGTCAAGTGTGTTGCATGAAATTTTGATTAATTTTAATTGCTCTGTGTCACCGTCGAGTTGCGTGGGAACTGTGTTCGGCGCAATTTGCAGTCTGCAAGTCGTTGACAGCGTTAACAGCTGGGGTAAACACACTCGTGACTGGTGTTCGGGAATCCACAGAAAGTCCACAAAAGCCCAAAAAAAAAAGCGAGGTCCAAAAAAACAGGTGAGCAGTCGAAGCAGACAAAGACAAAAAGGCCTAGCGGCAAACTTACATGGAAACATGAGGAAACACAAGGAAAAAGTCCGGAGCACGGAGCCAAGCGCAGCAAAGCAGTTTTCTGGGTGGTGATTAGCGAACTCAAGACAGGTGCGTCAGTCGATTGGTGGAACAAAGGCAGGAAGTAGCGCGGGAAATGAATGCAACGAATCACAGACTTCAGAATCAAACAGGAAATGCAAGAAGAAAAAAAAAACCGCAAACACGCGGCAGCCCAGCGAAGGAGCGTGGCAGAAGGTTCCCCCTTGCAAAGCCTGAGTGCGGGAATATCTACTGCACATGTCTAGCATATCAAATATGAAATTCTAGTATTTCGAACATTTAAATAAAACAAACGAAAAAAAATAACACATATCTAAAAAGTGCAATGCACCATGAACCTCTATACTAACTCCACAGACAGTAGTAAAGCAATAAAATAATCACATTTTCGAAAAGGAGCATGAAGAAGCATAAACTTTTATACCCCTTTTTAACTGGTCATCACTACTCCAATGAGCTTTGACTTATAACTCGACTTAAGATAAAATAATAATCCCATATCCCAATCTCATGTGCAACCCAAATAACATGTATAAAAGATAAACCACTCTCCCTGTTTTATATACAACCCAGAATAATGTAAAAATACACAATCCCGATTTTATATACAACCCTTATAATAAAAAATTAAACAACTATCGCCATTTTATCCACACATCCTTCTCTCCTCCACCTTTCCAGTCATGTTGATTGGTACATCCGTTTCAAAGTCAAATTTTTATTCAATAGTTATTATGAATTTCCCACGATAAACAGCGAAACACACAATCTTGCAGTGAGATTGCAGATATTTTGATTCCAAAGTAATGAGCCAGTCACTTTCCTCAACATTAAAATGACCAATTTGCAATTATGCTAACATGCTCCGGCCTCGTATTCCCTGCTCCAGCCCACATGCTGTGTTACCAGAAGTCATCCAGCAGGTGGGAAGTGAAGCACGGAGTGGTCCTGAGGAGCTGTGGCATTAATTTTCGTGTGCAGAGCATCAGACTGCCATGTTCACAGCTTTCCCGTTGACATACTTGACTCATTCGCCAGCCTTTCCTTGACTCACAGCGGGAGCTGCACCTCACCATTACTCACCTGTCTCTCTCGAGACATCTCACTCCACTGAGCTCATGACTGCTGGGTGAAGACCTCTGGAGAGACGCCACCATACGGACGCCCTGTCTGGTCTCGTCTTCTTCCGCTTATCTGGGCCCGGGTTGCGGGGGCGGCAGTGACCTGGCATCCGATCCACATCGGACCCCATGGGTGAAAGCCCGGCCAGCACGCGCCCAGCAACAGAGCCCTCCTCGAGGCCTGGCTCCAGGGTGGGACCCCGGTAACCCTCCGGGCAGGACATGCTGGTCCTCTGATGTTTTTCTTCCCACATGCGTCTTCATGGACCATTCTTTGTCTGACCCTTCACCTAAGACCAATTTGCCATGGGAGACCCCACCAGAGGATGCTGCCCCCGACAACATAGCTCATGAGATCATTAGGACACTCGGATCCCTCCACCACCATAAGGTGACTGCCTCTAAAGGAAAAAAGCGGTATTACATGCCCCATCACTTGTTAGCACCAGTGCAAACAATGAATTTCAAGTGGCATGCCAAATATTATATTCCCAAAAAAAGAAAAGGGGAAAAAAAAAAACTGTTCAAAGGCAAAATTTGATCCCAAAAATCTAAAAATTGCTTTCAGAATATTCCTCATAAACATAACCTTCAGATGTGGTCCTGAAACAATGCTGGGATTTCAGGGTATATGTTTTCTGAACCTCGAAGGCAATGTGCACCCAGTACATGTTCTTAGTTATGTAGAATGAATGTGATTACCTGTGGGAGGATTTAGAGCCACAGTGGAATTAGCCACGCTGAGAAGCGACTGTGAGCCATGTGTGCAGAGCTCACTGTGCCGGGAGACGTGGGAGTCAGAGACATACAGGTCTATAGGGGCATTTGAATACAGATTTAAATACAAAAATAACGGCCGTGTCAGGATACCACCGTTGGGTGCGATGCCGTGCCATCCACACCTTATAATTAATCTTACACCCAGGTAGGCGCGGTATTGAAAATGAAATTCAACGGTGCTGGAGATGAATGAGGAGACGCTCATTACTGTTAGCTGAGCTGAGCACCTCCTAATTGACACGAGCTAACAGAGTGCCATCTCTCAATTTGGGCCTCTCACATGATAATGAAAGGAAACAACGGCAACATTGAGAAAACACAATATTCATTAGGAGAGGAGTTACCAAAGAGGAACTTGGATTCACTCCGACGGAGGCGGCGGTTTGATGATATTGTGCACATTTTGAGGAAGATAAAACCGGGGAGGTGTCACGCTTAACCCTCTTGTGGATTTATGTCCTCAACAAAAAATCGGGGGGGGGCTGGGGGGAGGTTGTATTTTCTTGATAATAGTGGACAACACGTTTTGTGAGCAGACTTCTAAAGAGATGTTTCTGTGTGGGGAAATAAGCCTCCCAGTGTCGCGCCGGAACAGCAGGCTTACGGCGCTGTGTTTTTCATGTCATTTTGAATTAAAGTCCTCCTCATCAAATCTGCTTCCCGCATTGTTCGATATCATGATGCCTAGGAGCGCTCTCTTGTTAAAAGCAGACCTCTTGCTAAGCCGTGCCACATTTTTGAGGAACGTCAGCGCACACGTCTTTATTTTCTGTGTAACCGGTGACAAGAGCAGAACAGTGGGGAGGGAAAGACTAAGTCGCTGCTTTGGTGCACAAAACAATCACCCGTCAGCCGGGAAGAGTGGAGGACGCAACGGAGGAAAGACAGCAAAGAGACACGATTTACCAAACGGGCATTCTTACATTTGCTCAAAACGTCCGGACTGTAACTGACACCTCACCTGATGCTGTTTGCTTGACATAATCTTCTAATCTGTGAATGAAAAGCAGAAGTCAGTCTTTGGCTTCTGCCATGTTGGACTTAAATAAAGTGAAGCTCACAAGGTAGAATTTGTGAAACGTTCCCATTTCCGCGTAGGATACAATCACTTAATTTACCTTAAGTGAATAGATTTTGTCCACTACTTTGTGCATTAAACTGCAGAAAAAAAATGAATAAATGCATAAAATATTACTGGGTTTTACTCCTGGTGTCACCTGACGTCAAAGGACAAAAAAAAGAGGCAAAACTATCGAAACTCATGCATGTTCAACATTCAGGATGATCACTGGGAGACTCAATAAAAGTGTTCAAAAATAAATACAGTAAATGCTGACACTAAATGTTGAAAACATTTTTTTCAATTTTTCCCATATTCTGTCTGCATACCTCAAAAATGGAAACATGATGGAAACATCAGACGACCAAAACGTGTCATCGGACGCTCACTGTAAACATACATACACCAATAATGGCTTCCTGTTTGGGAAGGACCTCATTCCTCCATCGCCCAGTGATATCATTCCCATACCGTGATTATGAACAAAAAACTGTGGCAGTGCGCCTATTTTTCGGAGACAAAAACACTTGACAGCTAAGTTAATGATTCAAGAGCGAGCTGCTATAATTCTGAGTCGACACGGATGCAGTGACCCCGCTGGTTTATATATTCCAGAGACCAATTTACACCGATGGGAGCAAGGTGAATGCAATTATTTCTAATCAGCTACCTGGTTGGATAGAAGATTAACTGATAGCGCTGCTAATTTAATGTGTTTCTTTCTGGATGTTACGCACATATGCTTTATCATCATTGTGTACAATCAACATCCAAGCTACAAAAGGTGTAACGGGGAACCTATATTTCAAACCATGCCACAAATTCAGCCCATTAAGTGCTCAGACGGACAAAAGCAAATCTACAATTGCTTGCATTAATAACACAGATATGACATGAAGGCAATTTACTGAACAGCTTGGCGACGCGCGACCCACTAAACAAGATTTAAAGAGTGTGGCTGAATTGTTTTTTTTTCTTTCTTTTTTTTTGCAAATGGCTTTAACACTGGAGACCTTGACACTGTTTAGCCCGTCAACATAACCTTAAGCTTTTAGGACCAGGTTCCCTGCCGCGGTAAAGAAGGGCAACTTTATGCAAATCCGCCAGAAACAGAGTTTAAAAAAACAAACAAAAAAACGCGGTGGAGTGTGAAAGTCAGTGCTGTCAGTGATGAATGGCAGCACACGAGTGAGACACGGAGCGCGTCGCATTCCAAAACAACGCAACAAAGGCACAAGTGCTGGAGTTGCTGGTCAGTTGCTCTGTTTCGGAGGCTGACAAGCTTGAAGCTGCAAAAAAAAAAAAAAAAAAAAAAAAGAAAAAAAAAACCCGCAAATTTATGCTGGTACCATCACACATCCTGAGTACTGGTGCATGGAAGACCGCAGGTGAATACAGCCAGAGTGCCGCTTCCACGCTGGGTGCTGACCGAGAACACGGTCATTCAAGCACTAACTGAGCGGAAAAATAAACACCACTTTGCTCATACGAAACCAATCTGAAAACAACAATCCTATAGAGGTTTTTTTTTTCTTTCTTGGTGTTGTTTCAAATAAGATTTCTTTCCCTTTCAAAGCTGTGAAAATGCTAATGTTTTTAGACCATCCAATTTACACTTCCAGTGACATTTATGACACATCGCTCAAATGAAATACGTCGCGAGTATTATACTTTCACTCGCGTGCTTCCTGTGGGAAAGCGGAAGAATTAATCATAGGCTTTTTGGATCTCCGAGAAAATGATTTAAATGTTCTCTGTTCTCCTTGTGGGAGACATAATTAGTCATAGTTCAATGGCAATCACTCTTTAATAGCATCTGAGGGTCATGAAAGTCATTCAACACATAAATGAACATATCAAGCGGCGGCTCAAGTGAAATTGCACTCAAATGGTTTTTACACAATGGCCGGTTAGACGTGGCTCCTGCATTCGGCTACCGCTTAGAAAAGGTTCTGCTGCTGAAGGTTCAATAATTGCCATTGCTAAAAAGAGTAATGATCTATGAAAACTTTCTACATCAAACAACTCAGACTAGTTTTAATGTCGCATCAAAAAAAAAAAAGAATAATAGAAGTGTGGTGTATGAAAATTCAAAAGCCCACCAGGAGCCATTTAACCCTGGGAGATCTGAGCTACGTTTGTTTTTTGGCAGGACTAATTTCTCTGATACTGCTTGTCCAACCTTTCACACAAAATCACATTTTTTTTAATTGATTTTTTGGTTGTTGTTGTTTTTTTCCGGGACAACCTGTGTTATATCAGAATGTTTGTGCTGCAGTGATTTCACTGCAATCGTCAGATTATTATATTATCAAATTAACTAATCATTATTAAATTATATTATCAAATTACACATATAGTTTGCGAAATTACACGTCTTTGGGACCAGAAAGTACAGATTATACTGAAGTACAGATTATTTTGAAAGGTGTCCCTAATATTTTGGTCATTGCATTCATGTGATTTAGCGTGACATAATATTAGGGACACCTCTCAGTATAAACCCATAGTTAAACAGCATCTCAAATTACAGTCTCAATAACAATCTCGATCAGATTCTATGAAAAATTTAAATAAAACTTCTACTGAGGTTGTTGCATTATGTTCTATGGTAAACAGGCTTTAATGTTGTGGCTGATCGTTCAATTTATAGAGGAATTAAACACAATATCCGCACATTATTCAGTGTACCTACTGTTGTAGAGGTTCTCTGGGTATATGTTTTGTGAAATCTACTTGTTATTTGTCAGATTCACTATTTTCCCCCCACATTATTCCAGCTGCTATTCTATAAATATGGAGCATGGTGTCAACCACAGTGCACATAGTCAGATCAGCCTCCTACTGGCGAACAAAATGGCAGCAGACAACAGACCATCCAAAAGGGACCATGGCATCTGTGCTAGTCTCCAAACTACAATTTAGGGTTAAAAAGCCACTGTAAAACTAAAACAAAGTTTCTGTGTATCACAACATTTGTCTCGGGAGGTTTGACACAGCTGGAATTTACAGTTGTTGTTCTCAGCGGTTCCGACACCGTGATGTGACACCGAATCCTGATGCTGTTGGAGACGGTAACTTTGGAAATGCGCCTAAATGGGTGATAATGGTGTAATGAAGCTGCTCTCAGGTTTGGTGGGCATTCGATGGTGTGTAAACTGTCAAATGGAAGAAATGAAATCCTCTGTCCTCCGATTGGAAAAAAAAAAAAGAAACACACACATACAGGTCAGGCAGCACTTTCTAAATCAGTACAACCATCAAATCACACGTATTACAGCCATTTTGGCAAATGGTAAAAGTAAAAGAGGGGCAGGCAGACGGCAGACGGCAGGCAGACAGCAGCAGTTCACGAGCCATCAGTTGTCCATTCCTGAGGAAACACCGGGGTCACAGGTGAAACAGGAAATATCCACAATCACTCATGTAGTTATCATTAGAGCCCTGATGAGTCCCCACGGGTTGGTAGGAGGCTGACGGCCGAGGAAAAGCCCAGACGCTTCTCTGATGTGACAAATGGCCGCGGCGCTACTCACTACATCTCCTGGGCAGAGGTGTGTCAACCCAGGGCTGGCAAGATGGAGGCTGCCATGGCATGTTACCCCACAGCGCTCTGGACATCGTGGAAATACAATTACAAGCCCATTCATCTGTTGTCATCGGTGATCGATTGGAATGGGATGCTATTTTTTTCTTTTAAACAGATTCACAGAAAGATCACTGTGGTGGTTTTGTGCATTGCATTTCCCAGAAGTCGCTCGTTAATTTGGAAACTATTCATATCTTCTGCGTAATTTGTCAATTCTTTTTTTGTCAATGGCATCACAGCAGCATACAGCAGCCTCGTTCACCCTTTGATTACAAACCAAAGAGCCTCATGGGCCACGGAAACTTCTGCGGTCGACTAAAGGATACGTGCGGACATGTCTGTGATTTCCTGCCTCTGGATTCAAACAAAACAAAGCTGCTGATTACCTAAATTCCAGCGATTGGAGGAATGCCAGAAAGATTTGCTCTGAAGTTCCATCCATCATTCCAATATTTTCCAGCGCCCTTTTTTTTTTTTTTGCAATCAAATAAATGCACCACTCACAGTCCCTTCAACACTCAACTGTTGCAGTCTTATATACTAAGAGAAGCACCATGAAGTGTTACTGTGAGCATGTTGTTGCAACAGCCACTTCGATGTATTTACTTGAGTACAAGGCTCCATCTAACATTTTCTATACACCCAAATCTATTTTTGATGGAGACTGTAATGTCAGATGTTTGGACATATTCACCGTGAGCTCAGCCTTGTTTTAATTATAGTCTTGGCAACGAGGCGCACGATATGAACAGCCATGAAAGGTAAAGGGGAAATGACTTTCTGACCTTTTGAAGCCGGCATGTGTTTGAGGAAAAGAAAATCTTACGGGCTCCCAAGAACGGCTTTACCTTGGCTCCTTCTTCTGGCATATGACATGGGTGATAACAATGGAAGGCACAGAGTGAAAATATATATGAAATGTCATGAAATTCAAGGAACTGTGAAGGTTAAAGTTCAGGCTTCCGCATGTCCATGCTTTACATTTCACGTCGACCTGTCGTGTCAAGGCTGTCGAGCATATTTTTACCCGGCAAAATTTCCTGCAGTCACACACACGCACACCACAATGTTTATGGATGATACAATCACGGCATGATTGAGCCATGGGTGAAGGGGGAGAGGATTTGGAAAACCTCAATTAAGTGTGGGTGTCGTGTGTGGGGTGATTCTGTGGGGAGCTTCGCAGTCAGAGTGGGGGGAGGGAGGGCTAATGCTTTTTACAACAGGTCACAAATGAGAGAGCGGGGAGAGCAAGGAGGTAGGCCCTGATGCCACTGATTGGCCACAATCACGGTGGGTGATTGGGAGTCAGGATGACAGAGGACTTAGATTGCATGAGAGAGTCCTGCACCTTCCTCTCCCCCCGTTCTTTTGCCTCATAAAGCTTTCTTCATTTGTGTCAGGGGCGCTGAGAGCGCACGCTAGACGCAGGCATCCTTGAAATACATTCAGCCTGCCTCTGATGGCATTAGTGCATCTGTAAATACCCCGCATCAGCCACTAAACTTGAACCTTTCTTCACGTAATGATCCGCTAATTTTGCACGACAAGGTGGCCGCCTGCTTGATGGAGCACGGGCGGTGGCACAAAACGATGCTAACAGCAGAGCTAATGCAGACGGCGACCTTGAGATGATTGTCCACGGAGGGAGCGGCGGCGAGCGGAATCCACAATGCACACAGTCACTCCGCCGCTAATGAGTGAGTGCATTGCTCAGCTTTATCTTCTTAATTAATGACTGAGACATGACTCCCCAGCTCCTCCTGGATGTATGCGCGTCAGCTCAGCGGGGATGTAACTGGGGCAACTCAACGAGGGCCTCTTATTCGGAAGCGAGCGATCAGGTGAGAGGGTGCGAGGTGTAAAAATAAAACTGCCTTCTTATTGAAGTGTAAATTTGCAGCCGAGTGTTTTTCTTTTGTGTTTGTGCCCGATTTGCATTCAATGTTCATTAAAATGCAGGATGAAACGTCTGCCATTAATTAACTCACACAAGTTGAGAAAAACGAATAGCTACACTGCATTGCCGTGCACAGTTATCTCATAACCTTATCACTGTTTACATTGGTAATTGTTTGCTTGTAAACTGGGGTTCTTTCTTGTTCTTGATAACTAAGGAAACTGTTACGTGAGCCAAGTCTTGGGAGCCAAGCTGAAGGACAAGCTGGACTAGCTTGTTTCTGTGCAGCGGTGATGTTTGAATTATCAAATTAAATTTTACAGATATTTTGTGAAATAATACATCTTTCATGTCTTTGGGGACCGGAGAGTTACAGGTTGGTCAGCCCACTCGTCTGCGTTAGGATGAGCAAAATATTAGGGACACCTCTCGGTGTAACCCAGTACAGTTCAACAGCATCACAAGTTTCAGTCCCAATCACAACTGTTCAAATATGTCAACACCTCTCTCAAACACATTCAATAAAAAATAAAAATTAACATAAAACTCAGCAATTTATTGCAGGGCTGTTGCATTGAATTCTACGGTAAACATGCAGCATGAAACGTCTGCCATAAATTAACTCACTCGAGTTGAGAAAACGAATAACTACATTAAATTACTGCAATGTCTTGTTTACACAGATAATGGTTTGTTTGTTAACTGGAGCTCTCTTTTGTTCTTGATAACTTGGAATAGCTGTGGCATGCGCCGAGTGATAGAGAGGATTAAAGGGCAGTGCAGTTGGACGCAGCAATAATTTACAGTCATGTGCCAGGCTTTACTGCCGCTTCATTGTTCCACTCACTTGAGTGGAATCGACATCAGTGCACCTTGCAATCATCTTTTCTGGATCCATAATACATAATACAATATTGAGTGTGTGTGTGTGTGTGTGTGTGTGTGTGTGTGTGTGTGTGTGTGTGTGTGTGTGTGTGTGTGTGTGTGTGTGTGTGTGTGTGTGCGCGCAGTGTTTTCAGAGACATTACGATGATTCAATTTGCTTGATTGCTGAGC
>CAAKHG010016233.1:0-14269 GCA_901007715.1 Dactylopterus volitans | reverse complement strand
TCTGCTCATAATGAAGCGCTGTAAATTAGGCGTTTGGCAGCTTCATGTCTCGGCTGTGAAGTTTTGCTCAAATTCCACCACCCCTCCGCCCCCGACCCCCACCATCATCTTCAGACAGAACTATATATCATTGTCACAGATGTGCTGGGGGACTCGTCAGACCACCATGCTTGTGGGCTTTTGAGTCTTTGCAAGCATTTAAAGGAATGACTCATGGACAACATGGGCTACTGAGCGCAGGCAGACGTATTTTCTGTGCTCGGGAGCCCAGGTCGAGGGAACCATCAGAGCCATAAAAGCCCCTCGATGTGGCGGCGGAAGTAGTTCAGCTAAGCCGCTCCATCACCTTTTACTCTCTCTCTGGCTTAGTTGCCCTCTTTTTCCCTGCGCCGCGTTTAATGCCCAGGTTTACATTTCAACGCCGTCTTTCATGGGAAGCATCTTGTGGCAGACAGGGAGCCATGTAGATAAAGACCTCTGATTAGCCTTGCTGGACCTGCTCCAGTTCCCTGTGTGCCACTCTGCCCCCTCTACCACCTCGCTGAAGGGGACAGCGGGGTAATGCTACACACCTCCATTTACAAGGGTCTTTGTGTGAAAGGATTATGTGGATCTGGATTCTGTGTCCTTCCTCCAGCCTTCTGCTCAAAGACTTACTCTACCGTTTCCCGGTAGGAATTCAAGATGGTCGCAATGACCTTCTCAATCCCACAGCGAAACAATAGTGAAAAGCTAAATATTTCAGCACATGCACTGACATAGCTCTCATAACGTCGAGGTAAATCATGTGGACGTTTGCGGCAGTTGAAATGGTGCTACGGCTGAATGACTCTTGTTTAACTTAAGTGCGAAACCTTCTCCAGACGTGGAACAGATTATATTATGATAAAAAAGGACAAAAAGCACTTTGTAAATTCAGACGCACAGAATGAAACCGTACTGAAAATTGCATTAACCGATACTGCCAAACACGTGAGACTGGAGCTCTCTCTCTCTCTCTCTCTCTCTCTGTCTCTCACAGAGACACACACACACACACGCACGCACACGCACACACACGCACACACACACACACACAGATATAGATTGTTTTAATCTGGTTTGCATTTTTGAGTATTCAAATCAAATTATGTCGGCTAAGAATTTTTCTTGTCACAGACATTATTAGCACAATAACTCAAGGCTGGAAAAAAAACCCAACACAACAAAAACACACAACAGCCAGAGGGCTCAATATGACCCCGCTTACTATTCTGCACACAAGGCCTTGGCCTATAATTAGAGTAGCACTCACTTCAAAAGGGACTCATAAAAGGAAATACTGTCAGTTCAACAACAGTTAATTGGACAGTGGATCTAATAACAAGGATCTGATATATTGGAGGCTGTAATTTCAGAGGCCAATCAAAGCCCAGGCTGGATCTGTAAACGAGACAACCTGATGGAAGAGGGACGAGGTGACCCCGCGGGAGAGATTTACAGTGAACTCCCAAATGTCACCTGATATTACTGCTCTCCCTCCTCTCACCTTCTCCTCTGTTGTCCTGCCCAGACACGCTGCAGCGACTGCTCCAAGAGGGGAGGGCTGATGGGAGGATGAAGGTGAGAGGAGAAAACAGGAGAAGGGCCTTTTTTTTTTTTTGGCCTGTCAAGGCTGCACAAAGATAAACTGCAATTCCCGGTAAAAAAAAAAAAAAAAAGAAAAAAAGAAAAAAGGTATAACCTGATTAACTGCAGTTTGACGCTTACAAAGTGAGACAAAAATAAAAACACATGTAAGAGCCAGCCAACAAATCTGGATGGTTTCCACTGGTGTTATTAAAACGCGGAATGGAATGTACCAAACTATGTTTGGCTTTGCCTCCTTCTGGATTTCGCAAAAAAAGTGACGTGACCCGTAATGGCAGTAATTAGCTATGATTATTTCCAAAAGTTGACAGTGCGACTCACTGCGTCACTGGGTTGACAAAGCTCCTGTAAACAAAGATAGGCAACCTTGGAAGGTGTGATAAACTGGTAAATATGTGCTGTTGTGGAGGCTCCACTAAACCAGGCTGAAACCCTGATATACTAATGAGATGGCCAAAATATTAGGGACACTATTCAGCATAACCCAATTGAGAGCACCAATAATTATAGCCTCAAAAATGACCATTACAATAAATCTCTCTCACAAAGACTCGCTGAACATCATAATAATCATGAAGCTGGGATTCATTGCAGGGTTTTTGTCTCACACTGCATTCGTTTTATGCAGGTGTGTTTACTAAACAGTACTATTAGTGTAATTTGGAGGTGAAAAATGGAATTTAAAAAACTTAACATATTTTTAGTGAGGTCACAATTTTGGGGCAGCCGTGGCCTAAAGGTTTAGAAGCAGGCCTGGTACCAAAAGGTTGCCGGGTTGCTCCCCTGCGATAAATTGTGTGGGTGAGGGGACTGAAGGACAGCGCTTGCTCCTCCCTCAACACCACCACCAAGTGCCCTTGAGCAAGGCACCTAAGCCCACAAACACTCCCCAGGCACTGTAATGATGTCATCCTACTGCTGTGGTCTCTGTGCGCTACGGATGGGTCAAATGCAAAGACAGAATTTCTCCTTGTGTGTCCACACTTAAGGGATAGTTTATAAAAAAAAAAATCCATTTTAAAAAGGTGGAGAAAAGTGGAGATGAACTCTGGAGAACCTTTTAACTACTATGATCCCATAGATGACTGAGGAGAGGAAGTGGATTGGGTTGTCATGTATGTGATGGGATGATAAGAAGTCAGGTCCAGAAGCGTAAAGCTGATGCTATATGTGAGATGAACTGGTAATAAAATACAGCACTTCCCTAAATAAAAAGGGTAAACATGGGAAGATGTTTGCATTCATATCTCCAGAATCTAAAATGACGGTATCTACACAACAATATGCTGATCATATCTCTGTGGGAACAGTGATTAAATTAAGTATTTAACACTTCTAGTTGTTTGATGTGAACTAAATGAATTCCTTCATATTATGCTGAGGCGGCAATGAAGTATTGAGTTTTGATGTAGGATCTACATTGTAGATTCTCTCAAAATTTGAGGAATAAAAGGAGTTACCTTCCACCATCAGCATGGGCTCCTTGGCTCCTCCATGGGCAAGCATCTCTCGGCGGTAACGCTCACCCATGTCCCTGACCCGACACAGACGGCAAGGAAAGACGGACAGACAGAAACACAGGAGATAGAGATAAGGTTACAGACACCTATATACTCTCCTGACAGCTCATCACGCTCCTCCGCCAGGCCACCACTCACAACCCCGGGGACAATTCACCTACACTGCTTGTCCACAACAGACACGTGAGGGGATACTGATATTTGACATCTGCAGGTGGGATTAAAACAATCTGAGAGGAAAATGGACGACAGGAAGATGAAGAGATGGCGAAGAAACGCCTGACAAGAGAGAAAACACTGCAGGGTCTCGTTGAGGGAGTTATAGCAGAGGCTGTTTTTCAAAACAAAGCCTTTGTGCCTTCTCCAGGGGCAAACATGTATGATAAGAGAGAGCGATGATGTGGACGCTGGTGTGTGTTGTGAATTACAGCAGACACCTGCAAAGTCAGCGTGAGTTTCCTTTTAATGTCACGTTCAATGTCAGCCAGGGGAGACTAAAACGGTATCCAGGAAGGCAACCTGTCAGGAGGCATTTGATTCAGCGCTGCAAACGCGAAGCAGGTTTCCTCTGCACTTGGCGAAACTTCCACCAAACATACAGTATATAGGAACAACCGCCAAGGCTGCAGGTTTACTAAAACATAACAGAAATGATGGTACAAGAGCTGAATGAGTGAATATCAACTTGTACAGATGAGTAATAATTTTGACTATTTAACTTGGCTATATAAACAAGTCGCAATAAATCTTTGACCTTTTGGATATAAAATGTCGCTATCATTTCAACATTTTATCTTATTACACACCGAAATTGAATCATAATCAGCATATTCTTGAATTACAGCCCAAAGTCGGTTTTGTCAGGTCACAATGACCTTGACCTTTGACTACTAGAGTCAATTCATCATTAAAATCAGATTATCCCTGAATCCAAGTGGAGTCTGAATACTAAAGGTGCAAAAATATCCATACACATGATATTATCTTTGCTATTATCTGCGATATTATGTTTTGTGACAGTGAATCACTAGTCTTGTCTTCTTCTGTTTATCCGGGTCCGGGTCGCGGGGGCAGCAGTGGCCTGCCGTCCGATCCACATTGCACCGGAACCATATGGTTCCTCCTGCAGCTGGTGGGCCTGCTGGAGGACGGACCCATGTCTCTACCTCGGGCTGGACCCGACCGGATCCCTTGGGCGAAGGCCCGCCCACCAGGAATACAGTGGTCCTTTGATGTTTTCCTTCACATATGCGTCTTTGTGGATCATTCTCGGTCTCACCCAGGACCAATTTGCCATGGGACACCCTACCAGGGGGCTGCTGCCCCCGACAACAGAACTCCTGGGATCATTAGGACGCTCAAACATCTCCACCATGATAAGGTGATGGTCCACGGAGGGGGTGACAGGGAATTAATTCTCAAAAAAACCCAAAAACTTCTACTTCTAGTTAATTGTTTACATACAAAGATTTGTGGGAGGCAGTGGCTCATTTTGTGGTCCCATTGTTCCAGATAAACACGTTTAACTCAGACTGCATGCTGGCGTGTTCTATAAACTGTGACAATTTTCCTAAAATTGAATTTAAAAAAATCTTATGCTTACAGTATCACAATATACAGTACATTGTAAGCCCTGTGTTATTACACATATTGTATCACCAGATTATTGCAAATACACAACCGTACCAAAAACATAATAGCTAGGGCAACGGCTTGTGCCAGGACAGGCATAAAAATCAATGCTGGTTAAAAGAAAAGTTTTTACTTCTTGACTCGATCATTGACGAGCGGCATTATCACCAGCAGCATCATTTAGCAAACTGAGAACTTTGTCTGATCTGCGATTGATGTCTGACTGGCTGACGGCTCTCTCACCTGTTTAAGGGATCCTGAAGGAAACACTGCTTCCACACCATAGAAGCCACAGCCCGCGACATGAGGTAAGAATAGTACTTGGCCCCATAGCCAATCAGATGGCTGAATCTCAGTTGCCACGCCTGTGAAGGAAATAAATAAATAAACAAATAAATAAATAAATAAATAAAATAATTAGCTTAAAAAGGTGTGACAGTGTGTGATCACTGCGGCAGAGGCTTGGTTTCTGGTATGAAAACATCACATAGGGCAAACTTTTGATGATGTGAAACACATGATGGGTTCCGTGGGAAGAGTGTTTTTCTTCAGAGCAGCAGAGATGACATGGCGGCCTAAAACGTTTAAATGTTTCTGCTGGTAAAAGTTGAAGCAGCTCCACACCACCACCATCTTGTGAAAGGCTTGCAGCAAGGCTGTCGATGTTGGCTACAACTGAAAGACCACTTGAAAAGTTCTATAAACATTGCAAGGAAAACAGCAGCAAAGTTCCTGAGCCTTCTCGTGGTTGAATCAGAATCGGTTTAAGCATGAAATAGATATCTAAACCGAATCTACTGTTTGAAAGAGTAGACGCCCCTTTCATCTTTTAAAGTGGCTTTCACACTGATGATATAAATACACCTTTCCTCCGCCAAACCTCTATATCATAACAGAAAATCACAACCTGCCAGCTCTTTCTTTAAAGGACAAAACATGGGAGTTCCTAGATGGTTAAAAAAGCCCCCTTCTGCTCTCTTCTGTTCTCGCTGGAGCTGCCTGAGGGGGGGCCCCTCTCCATATCTATAAAGACAAGCTCTTTTATGATCTCTGGGGGAATTCAGCTGGCAAACACTCAGACATTTCAGCCAGTGAGAAAAGACAGCAGCTGCCATAGTTAACAAAACCACATACATCCCCCACCCCCAAAAATAGACTTAAAATTTCAACATGTTAATGAGTTATACTGTAACATCAAGTGCAATTATTGTCTGAATCAATTTTTCAAAAGTTTGCACAGTGTTTGTACATGGATTTAATTAAGTGCTTCAGAACCAATGTCAAACAAACTCCTGGAATATTGTTTAGTGTCCTCACTGCTAAAAGTGATTTCAGATTTAGCACCCCAAGACTTTAAACAGTGGCAGCGTTGCCTTAAATTAGTTTGGCCATGTTTACGTAACCCTTCCCTTTAAACATGGCTGCTTTGGTTCATCTGGGTGGAAACAGTGGACACTGCAACTGACCAGAATCATCTTTTAAGACTATTATGGTAAGATCGTTGAATATTCACATATCCAGTTGTTAACTGTGTCTGTTTGTCTGTCATGTGGGTTGAGCAGATATGAAACTATGTTTTTATACACTGATGAGAGCCCTGAGTTTGAATCAGCAGTTAATTTGCAGCACGAGAACAAAAACAACTAATAAAGCAAAAGCAGCTTTTTACCAGGTAAGAGGTAGAATTTAATCTAATTTTAAAATTAAATACAGTAGCTGTAGACTTAAAAAATACATAAATGATAACAGAAATTTTGTCAAAATGACGGACAAGTTTGTTTCTTAAATTCTGGACTAAAATGATGGGATGGCATAGAGAAATCAGAAATGAAGTCTTTATCAGGTTGTGCATATTGAAAAGCATCTTGGTTTAAGACTAATTACTAAATTATTTTAACAAATATATTTTAAGTGCTCATAATGAATTCATAACAGGAAAAACCAGCAAAGTGGACTTGTCTGAAAACAGCATGATATAAAGATAAAACTGCCCCAAAACATCCAATTCTACGACACGGTTACACCTTCTGAATGTTTTCAATTTCAAAATGGTGTCAAATTTCAAAACAGTTGGTTAAACAGGCTAAAATGGAGGATGCCTCATCACCATGGCAATGGTCTTAGCTGGTCTGAGTGATCCGAAACTCTTTAACAGGCTTAAATGACAAAGTGTCGATTCTTCTGGGCCATAACAGCTTTGACAAGAGAGAAATCTCTCTCCTAAGGAGGTTCATGGCACCGAAAACCACAAGCAAGCGGAAGCTGACTGAGCGCGCTCTGTCAGCAGTGATACGGTGCCTGAGGTCATCTGGAGTAGAAGCCTGCTTTGCTGTTCAAAGTCAAGTTCAAACGGAGCGATAATGTGCAAAACACTGTAAGTGAATTTTTTTTTTTTTTTTTTGCTGTTGCATGAAAAGAGATGTAATACAGCGAAAAACAAAGCTGCTTTGGGTTCAACCTAAAAAAAAACAAAAAAAAAAACGATGTAAATCTTTCATTTGAAGACTCTTTGATTCCGATGATTTGTTTATGTAGTATCAAAAGAATTATGGCTGTTGATGTTTCAGCCACAAACGGACTCCAGCAACTCAAATTATTTTCAGACTCCTCTTTGTTTCCAATCCTTCCGCCTCAACATCAAAAGATTAATGTCAACTTTTGTGAGAAGAGTGCGGGAGGGTCACATGGCAGCCAGATATCCTTTTGATCCCCACAAAAGGTGACAAAGTCAGCGTAGGCTTTGTACTCCGCTCCCCTTGTGCATAAGATGAAAGACATTTTGTTCTTTGCCACTTCAAGTTGAGGTCTTACACGAGTGTAGATTACATACACTTGAGTGTGTATCAAAATCTCTGCTCATTAAAGAGAAAAATATTTGTTCCTACAGTATTAGGGCGGCGACTTAAAAAAAAAAAACAAAGTCAACACGGTGAGCAGAAAATGTTGCTTTCTGCCATTTTTCCCCCCAAATATTATCTCCAGCTGAAGGGCGACCATGTGGTTTATGTAACCCTCTCCTTGCATAGCGGGAACTGATAGCCCGGCTCTATAAACTACACACATGTCAGCATCACCCTAATGTTTATAATCACTGGCTCTCCATAACCTATTAGCCACTCACACGTTTGCTTTAGTGTGGAAACTTTGCCTAAGCTGTGTTTCCACAAGGAGAATGATTCAGAGGGTGAATTTCAGTTTAGTCTGTCAGTGAAGGATCTAAACAAATCTGTTTTCACTTTCCCTGATCCAATGATGATCCAATCCTCAATCATCTTCAATTCTGAGGAGTTCAGATGGGGAAAACCGATCCGGCTGTGGTTAGCTGTGCGCGCAGAAGTGAAGCGTCTGCTAGAGCTTTTAGAGTGGTTTGAAACAACTGGGAAAGTATATGACATAAACCGCAATATCTGGGGAGGCAGCTACAAAGCAAAGAATGGGAGCAGAAAAGCTGGCCAGGACACTAGAGTTTAGCAGAGTATACAGCAGTTCTGTGATCTCTATTCCTGATGGCACCCCACATAATTATAGCCCAAAGTAAATGCTCTATGAAGGCCATTCCTGGCTAAATTATGACTGTGTGTTTGATTTCCTTCTCCCTCCTGGCCTCATCCCACTGCCCACAGCTGCAAAAGTGAGGGAAAAAGTGAGCTTTTTTCTTTCTTTCTTATTTTCCTTTTTTTCATTCAATGGCCAAGAGGAAGCGTTTTCAAATATTTGCCCCGGGGAGAACTCATTCAAAATTTACCTCTGCTTTGTTTTTTTTTAGCCAGGTTTAAAAAAAACAAAAAACAACAACAACAACAACTTTTAATCCCTTGAACTGTGCTGAGAATGAGTAAAAGTTATAAATTCAAAAAGACAAGGGAATCATAGAGTGGAAGATATCGGGTGAGAGGCTTCTCAGTGAGGCTTGAATAGTTTCTGTTTCTGAGCGGGATTATGCACCAGCCTTTGCCCAAATAATCATCAAATTCTAAGACTAATCAATCTCCACATTATGTGTTTAAGAGCCTACCTAACCAAAAGAAAATAGTTAAAATGTGGCCTTTTAAGAGCAAAATCCAAGGGCATTTCGGGTACATAAGCCAAAATTTCCAATCACCCCATTTAAATTGTTAGTATCGATGCAAAGACGAGAAATAAAGAATGCAGGCTTCCTTTTACACTCACCAACCAATGTAGTTTGTACCAGCTATTCATATCAATTTATCACTGCATGTTTTTATGTTGACTGATTACTTTCTATTCAGTAAGTTCAATGCCAGGACACAAACATGGGGACATGACTTTTGATTCACATGAGGAACTGTGTAGATGAAACACCAGATTATGTTGAAAAATTTAATTTTTATCAATAGTTACATTCAAATTCAAACATATTCCTAATGATGACAATTTGGCAACTCAAACTCAGCATTTTCCAAAGACTTTGTGCAAACTCTGAAAATAGAAAGGCAACAAGAGATGTACCGTGTTGGGCGTGTAAGGCAAGCTGTAGAATTTCTGCTGCATCTCCCTCAGGATTTCTGTGGTGGAGCGATTTTGAGGTTTTCCATGGTAGATCTGGTCCAAGACAGCGTAGAAAACCTAAAGGAAACATTGCTCCAACTGAAACAGGCCTTTACATACTTCACATTAGAAAAATAAAGAGTCCCGAACAGCAGTATTTCTACCTTCTGCTAACAATCCCACAACATTTTGGAGACATGAATCTACAGATGTCAGGGGACAAAATAACAACTGGTGTTTGGAATGTAACTATTGAGTTTCAGATAATAGCTGGTGAATGAGTGAAGGAGGGAGTGATTCCACCAATTATATTCGATGGTGGTTTCACAAACACCAAGTTGAACCAAAAAAAAAGAAAAAAAAGGCACATATCCACCTCATCCACTGAAGCACTGGAGATTTATGGTTCATTATCACACAATACTTTGAAAGATTTCAGTCTAAACACTCAGAAACATTAAAGGCAAAGATCAAGGATGGTGAGATGGTAAGATGTTTGCTCCCTGTCTGTGTTTTTGTGACAGGTATCCTAATAAATGTACACGTATGTTGTGTGTTTGAGGGCAGTGATGCTACCTGCAGCTGTGTATCTGCAGCTCCGCAGACCTTCTTCGACTCGCACAGCCGAGCCACCATGTTCTCAGGCAGCGGCTGAGAACACAATGAAACATCATTTCCATCTCAGCTGTGCGTCTGCATTTTTCTACGTAGCAAACACCTTCGCTTCTGGATGATTACGTGTGATAAAAATGTCTCTATAATCATATAACAATGCTTTTATAGTACACATCTGTGTAAAGTGTAACGGTGTACCTGTCCGGTTTCATAGTGGCGTGCAAACTGGCTGATGACGCGGTAGTCTGTGGCAAAGTACTCCATGAGAATGGAGGGGACTTCAGCAAAGTCAGTGGCACATCTGGTTCCTGAAGGAGACACGTCAGAGGTCACAAACATATTGATGATGTTTCTTGTTTGAGTTGACACAGAGCAGCAGCAGACACACTTTCATGCCCAGATACATTTCACGAGAAGAACGCAATGCTAAAAACTGCACTGTTTTAATGGTGGAACGAGGAAACCAGATCTTCATATCCCCCAACAGGGAAACATAAACCTCCACAGCATCCAGCGATAGCGTTTGCTACACTGGAAGTTTTGATAATATATTAATTGTTTAAATCTTTAAATCTAAATAATTAGATAGACAGTTTAAAAAAAAAAAGAGAGCAACACGTGGTAGTTACAAGATAACAGCATATTTCAATCTGTTGATGAGTCAGAGAGATCTGGCACCACTGTGGCATTATTTGAAGGGAAAACTGATTCTGACACAAGACAAGTATAGAGGGCAACAGAAATACTGTATGTGTTTATGTGGGGTGAAAAGGGTTTTGGTCCTACTTTGATCGCATTACTCTCTGTGATCGTCATGATCTGGACCCACAGACACATCAACATCCTCTCCAGCCTTTATGGCTTATGGTGTCCATACTGAGCACTGTAAGCCTCTTTATGTGCCGTGAAATGTTTTGTACTTCTTGTGTCTCATCAAGAGGAGGTTATTAAAAAAAGGTAAAATTGTTCCCTATTCCCACTTTAAAGAAGGTCAGGTGCTACAGCAGTTTGTAACCTCTGCTCCTGCAGCTTTGTTCATTCAAGAAAAACTGATGGGCAATCTTAAATCTAAGCAGCATGTCTAGGCTGGAGCAAACAGGGTGTCCACTGCACACTATAATTATGAGAAATAAATGCTGAATGAAATAAAGACATATCCATCAGTGTTATCTGACACTTGAAACAGACTCCAATCATAGCTTTCGTTGTCAAGCATGATCTCCTGCTTTCGTCAGGGCTTACACAAAATCAGATTAATCCTCCATTTTCAATTCTCCCCACTGTAATGAGTAACTATAGTTCTGTATTCAACAACATACTTCTAACTAGTGACATCTGTAAACTGCACAGCTGCCATTTTCAGACGCGCAGCCGACAAAACATTGAACGGCGATCACCTCCAACCCTGCTGCCTTGTGAAAACTTTGCTAAATAAAGCTGTGTGCCAACATTTTGAATCAGACTTTCTGAATTACACACATGTTGCTGCATTATAGAATTTTACTTACAATATATACTACCTGCTGACATACGCCTCACCTGTTACATGCTGGTAGCGAGTGCGTCCCAGCATGGAATGCATGGCATGGCCCATCTCATGGAAGAGGTTTTCCATCATGCCTGGCGAGAGGAGCGTGGGGGCGCTTCTGGTGGGGTGAGGCAGGCTCAGCATCAGCACCACAACGGGCAGCTGGTACTGATCCGTGTCCTGGCACCAGCGGCCGCCACGGATGGTGAAGTGGCAATCCTGTGAGAGAGAGGATGCCGTGAGACCAGATGGAGACGGATAAACAAACGATATTATGTGAGTGAAGATGCACTCTCGCACATGATTAACAAAAGTAAAAATCAATGACCGTCTTTTGTTTTACTGTCTGGTTTCTCACATTTTAGTGTTTGACTGTCACAAATATAACACTGCATGTCACGTTATATTAGTTGATAAACAGTTCCTCAAAAACAAAGCCTGCTTTTAGAATTAGAACATGGGACAAAATGTGGACCAAAAGGTGGGGAAAAAAACAATGTTGATCATGTTAAAATGTGAATCTGTGAGGATGAATGTGTATATATATATATACACACCTGGTGAGGCTTTTCTGACCGATGGAAAAAGTCACAGTAAATATATCCCAGTAATCCCTCCGTTTCATGTACCACAGCCTGAAATCACGCACAAACACATGGGAGGATTAACTTCTAACTTTGATTTGTTTGCTGTACATTTACCATCACCCTAGGTGACTGTCTTTGCTTTAAGGTAGGACATAAAAACAGTCCTCAAACAGCATCATACATTTCAACATAATGAGGCCCTGACAGCTCTTGAGCACCAAATCAAGGTAATCACAGTTAACTGCATTAGTGAGGATTACCAGTTTGCGGACGTCCTCACTCCAGACCTCTCCAGCGCTGGGGTGCTCAGACATGAGCGAGACGCCATAGAGCTGAGAGAAGAGGTTGTTCAGACCCTCCATGCAGGCTCCCAGAGAAAAGTAGGGACTGTACAGACTGGGCTCAATGTTGTACCTGCCACCAGCGACACAGAGCAAAGGGATGAAGGAAGCAGCCATCATCAAAGTCTCCTTATTCTCCAACAGAACAAGGTCATGATGATGTCAGACTTTTTGCACAAACCTTTTTGTACAAAAAAAAAAAAATAATAATAATAAAACAAAACAAAATGCAACATTTTAGCTATCAGACGAAACACTTAGCTCTTCCATTTTCATTAATGATTTTTCAGATGTCACCAATCATCAAATAAAACACTAGACAAGTCAATCACTGCACATTTGGTTGATTTGAAAAATAAATAAAAATTAACTCAAATTTATTTCAGTTACTCTTTTGATAGTGTAATGTACAACTAACAGGGAGCCTACTTGCTTGATCAACTTTGCATTAGTTCTTTTTCATTTTGTCAGACCATCATCTTGTTGGGGGCCTAGGCCCTTATGGTGAGGTACCCACACTTGATGCATGTGAGTAAAAACACTCGGACACATTCATAACACTGTTGCCATGGAGATTGCTGGATTACATCTAAGGTATGTGGTATCACCTCCCCAGTGTAGTTTGCCTTGTTGTTTAGTTTCTTTCGATCGGAATTTCAGCCATTGAGCATTGCTGGTTTTAGACTTCATATTGAGGCCTTTTTTTTTCTTTTTTTTTTTTTAAAGATAATCAAAATTAAGTGCAACTGTTTATCTGTCTTAATTTCTATTTTACTTACTAGTTGATTATTAATCTTGATTGAAATAAAACATTTGCTTTATTTTGAAAACACATCTCCAGTCTTCCCACTCATGAGCCAGTGGGCCTTCATTTACATTTGAGATTTTGGTTGAAAAAAATATTTTCAGGGGTGCAATTTCTCCAGGTGGCGTTGTTGGTCATTATCTCCCATCCTCTTTTGCCTCCAAAATCACTGATGTCAGAAATCTTATTTGCAAGCCTGAACTTAAATTTGGATGTTTGCTATAGGCACAGAAAAAAAATTCAGCAAGTGATTGTGACAACAGGCTTCTAGTGTCACAGACTCTGCACCTTGGCATTCCATGATCCAATTAAAAAAATAAAAGGAATAAGAAAAAAACATTTGTCAAAGGGGCTTTAAATTTAGGCCTACTATCTGATCATAAAAACTATATTGCACTTGAAAAACTATATGATATACTGTACATTCTTGTCACATTAATCCACATCAAAAGTTATCGTGTTGTCATGAACATCGTTTGGCTCATCCGTCAGAGATCACAGGCATCAGAGAGATTTATTGCAGAGACTGGAAAATGGTAAATGGACTTGCATTTATATAGCGCTTTTCTACCTTTGATGGTACTTAAGGCGCTTTACACTACATGGCCTCATTCACCCATTCACACACACATTCATACACTGATGGCGAAGGCACCAATCTGCCCAACAGGAGCAATCAGGGGTTCAGTATCTTGCTCAGGGACACTTCGATACAGTCTCTGCCGGAGGTGAGTATTGAACCAGGTTCCTTGATGGCCACTCTACCAACTGAGCCATGCCGCCCCGGCGACTATCTGTGAAATATGCATTACAAAAAAATTATCATAACAATTTCATGGGCCCTCTCTGACGGGATCAATCACAACAGGGTCTCTGTAATCTCATCCTGTCACGGTAATCACAGCCACAGTAAATTTCCAATCAATTCTAATTGACAGACTTTAGATGTTTGCAGTCACAGTTGTGATTTATGACAATATATTCTCTTAACTTTTAACCGGAGCTGTGAGTAGGCACATTCGGTTGTGGAATTCATGATGCAATGCTTCAGATGACTCTGCCCATTAAGCAAAGACCATAGAAGAAGCTTTAAATAGCTGTTA